>JAKSZP010000252.1:0-127511 GCA_022478985.1 Massospora cicadina
TGATTGGGTGATGGATTCCTGAGTTGCTTCCACCGCGAAGGTCTCCATGTCCTCCTGGCGTTGTGAGTGTGGGATAGCGGTGGTGGCTTTGGCCGCTTCCTTGGCTGCGGCCCTATGGGCCTGCTTGGCCTTCTTCTGCTCTTGTGGGGAGATAGGCTTTACCTGTAGGTAGCAGCCTTGTGCTCCCCATGGGAAGGCCTCCTTGGTGCTTGCGGTTGGTTCGTAGTGCGCCTCTCCACTGGCCATGGCCACCGAGGGGTGCTCTTAGAATGTGACGCCCTCCTTGATGGGGCATTCATGTGCCTTATGGCTGAATGCATCACAGTGGGTGCAAATGGGGGGCACGCTGTCCACGGTCACCTGGAATGGGTGGGTGGTATGCCCTGCAATATCCATAAAAGTGGAGTGTGGGATCTGGGTTAGGTCCTTCACGATCTCCTCAGTTGGGGTCAGAACTGCGATGGCTTTGCCAGTGCACAGGTGTGGCATCAGCGTGAAGCGTTGTATTTTGAAAGATTGTATTTTACCATATATGGCGAGACCATCTTTCAGGTGTTGTTCCAAATTGTCACGGTTTAACGTAGTAGGCAAAAAGTCAAATGTGAGGAAAATTTGGTTTGATTTTGTTATCTGGTGCATTTAGTTTTGATGACCCATTGCCCTTCGGGGAGGTCGACCACTACGCGCACCACTGCAGCCTCATCTGCTGCCATTTTGCTTTCAAAACCTAGGTCCGGCCAACCACATGACATGAAGTGAGGTGCAACATACACCACGGTTGGGAAAATTGTGTGTACATCTTCACAAAATTTTCCCATAAGGCCATTTTTTGGATGTCCAGAAACACGCAGACTCCGAATTCCACCAATGAAAGTGGTTGGGAGTGTGGCATGTTGATGTACTGGTTGCATCATGCTTGCCATGCAAGTATCTCTGGGGAAATAGTGACCAGCAGTTTTTTAGTATTTTTGTTAATTCTGCCGGATTCTCTGGGGCGTTTTCAAACGTTGGAGGCCGCGGGCCTTCCACCTGCTCCTCTTACCTTGCTTTCCCAACTGCTCCCTGACATGGGCGCAGACTAATCTCCTCTGTGAGATTATCAAACTAGATTAAGTCTTGAATTGAATAGGTTGCAATAGTGATTGCAACGAGAAAGAAAAGTACTATTATAATATCTTTGTATTTCCAAATTCTATATTTATTATATGATATATTTTAGAAGTATAAAATAAAACATACTAATTAGAAATTTTTTCTTTCTCATAACAATCACTTTAGTTAATATGGTTCAATTTGAACAGCAAATTTGGATAATCACACACAGGAGAGATGGGCGACTTTTTCAATAAAGTTAATACAACATGGGTGAGAGTCGCAGCGAGCGGTGTGCTTAACGTAGCAACTAAGGGCAAGAAACGCCATGGAGGGGGACCAGGAACCTAAACCGCAAAGAAATTGCAAACCCAGACACCGTCTGGGTTTATGGTATTCACTGTAAAGCACGCGCAATATATGTACATTCAGATCAAACAACCCTTGTCAAAAGTGGAGCATGGGATTAGACTCTTCCTTGGAAATGAGTCACTGACCCTGTGGGAGAAGACATGTGAGGCACAGCCTTCACTTTTCCCTCAAGCGGTGTACATAGCCACCAACAACATGGGCCGTGGCTGGATTGATATTGGTTTCAAAAACAGCTGATGAAGCTGATGTCGCAGCAAAAGTCTGTGTGGAAATTACCCTCCCCAGGGCAAAAAAATTGTGCACACCACATGCACCAGATGGAACAAAGCAAAAACTTTGTTCATCTCTTTTGACTCGCTCCCCACCATCCTATTTTGTAAGGTAATTGGAAAAGAGCTCCGCAAAGGTCTTGTGGCCTATGGAGAAATTCAGCAACTCAAATTACAGTGATTTTGCCTGATGCCCAACCTGTGCATGGGCAAAGCTATCGCCATAATCAATCCTTTCCCAGAAGTGGAAGAGGACTTATCTAGAATTCCCCACACAGCAGAATTTCACTTTGCAGATGGGGGCCAGTCAGCCGCATTCTGAGCTACACTAGAACGTGAACCGCTCATTTGCAACCACTGTGGCTCACTGGGCCACAAGGAACACGCATGCCCTGTGAAAGAGGGCTTAATGGAAAATAATTATTGTGAGGAAGCAAAGGACGAAGATAATGAGAACTTCGCCAAAATAACTGACAGTTATCACCCATTCCACTGGGGAGAAGTTGAATATACTCCATCGTGGACCCAGTTACATGCAAAGAATGTAAAACAGCACAAAAAGCCCGCAAGCAAGCAGCAGCCAAAGCGGCAGCACATGCAGTGTCCGCCATTAACCCCAACCAATTTGGGAGGATATTTCAGATATTCACCAAACCAACAAATCAGAACAATATGCCCAGGTCAAAAATTTTCACAGTAACCTGACCAAGTCACAAAGCGACATCAGTCATGCACATACTGAGGAGCAATGCAACCGCAAACTGAGCGAAAATGCGGTGCACAATTCATCAAAGTTAGACCTCAAAAATATAGAATCCAATCAACAATCTGCATCAAATCAACATGAGACCTGTGCGGGAAAGGTTGATGCAAATGCAAAAAACCCAATTCCAATGAATCATTGGGTCAGATCAAGGGAACCAACAATAGCAGTGAAAGAGTTGGAGTACAGATGCAGAGCATGGCCAGAATGAGCTATGGTGGGATAGGGCCAGAGGGCCCTCCCAACCGCTCTTGAGGCGCCGCGGGCACCTCAGTGTCAATAGGGATGCTAAACATCGTGGGAGCCAGGGCTCATATGTCCCAAGCCAAAAATCTGGAATTCCTGCAAAAACCTCTTGTAGACATCCTGGACATCCAAGAAACCCACTGTCTACAAGGGGAAGAAGAATCCTGATCAACCAGGGTCGCACCATCACAATCAGTATGGACGTCTCGCTGTGGGGTGATCATCCAATACAACAAAAAATTTAAAATTACAAATTAGTCAACACACTTACACGGTCTAGTCCTGGTAGCAACAATCACATGCCAAGAGGATTTAATTTCGATAGCATGTGTCTATGCACTGTGCACTGCAACTGAAAGAAAACAATTTTTTGAAAACATTCCTACTCTCACTCTCCCACCAGATACCATTTTGTTAGGCGATTTCAACTTCTGGGATAACCTCAATATGGATCAATGGCCTAATCCCAGGGGATACCCACCTAGACGCATTGAATTCCGCACAATAAAGACAACTCTTGGCCTACAGGATGCTCTCCCCCCAGTTCACCACTCTTTCCCTACATGACATGGCCCAACATATGCAAGGGAGCGCTCATATCAATGAGTTGCATTGACCACATCCTCGTCCTGCAATTCCATCACTCAAGAATCTCCAAATTTACAAAAAAAGGTCAATTTTTTTGACCACCAATTGGTTACAGTGCAGTTAGCGCCAACCGAATCCCACACACAGGTGTCACCTTGGAGAAAGCTTCACCCAGAAAATATAAATTGCCCGAGATATCTGACTGGGTCAAAAACGAGGCTACAAACCCAGAATTCACAGCCCCCATTCACTTCAGATCCCAGCGGAATGTGAAAATTTCAAAAAGTATTTAATCAACAAAACCTGACATATTACATCATGTAAGTACACCGCGGACATGGCCACAATCAAGTGTACCTTGGCGGAACTAGACCACCTGGTGATAAATACTCCAAGATCTGGCTATAGCCTCAACTGGGGATGCAAATGGGCAGAAATATCTGCCCGACTTAACAATCTCATCTTTGAACACCAACACAGAATCAAAGTATCAAACAAAGGTAAGTTCATAAAGGAAGGCGAAACCTGTTTGACATACTTTTTCTGCCAATTTCACTCCCACGGAAACCAGCCTGTGTGCACACAGGTCCACAAGACCTACGGCACCATGGCAACTGACCCTGAGGAGGTCAAGGCGGATTTACACCATTATTACACCAAATTATATCGCAAAACGCCAACAGAATCACAAAAAATTAAAGAATTTATACAAACTGCTGAGATACAAAGTACACCACCAAATTACAACATACTATCCCTAATTACATGGGAGGAGCTTTGGGAGACAATTTGCAGTGCACCACATAGGAAATGCCCAGGGCCTGATGGGATACCCTACGAATTTTACAAAAAATATTTTCAACAAGTAGCCCCCCTCCTATAGGCGTCTATGAACCAGTGCTTGTTGAAAACACGCCTACTACCAGGAGGCCATGAATCCTATGTTATAACCTTGTATAAAAAGGGTGACAAGTTGGACCTGGCCAATTGGCGCCCAATTGCACTCTCCAACACTGACACAAAAATTCTACCAAAAATTTCAGCAGCCAGATTAGGCGCAATTGCCTCTGACTTCCTATCACCCAACCAGTTTGGGTTTATACCAGGGCGTTCAATCTGGAACAACATACACCCTGTTGCAAACATTTGCCATTCCAAAGCAACTGGTGCCCTGGTCTTCTTGGATCACGAAAAGGAGTATGACCGAGTTAGCTGGCCATACCTAAAAGAATGTCTACATGCCTTCAAACTCCCACCAAGATTCAAAAATGGGCGATGCTCCTAACAAAATCTGCAACCATGGCTGTATTTGGCCCTGGATTCCTGACAAACAAGATTAAACCACACAGAGGGCTCAAACAAGGGGATCCCCTCAGCCCACTGCTATAAAATTTCAGCTTTAACTCACTCCTCCGAGTAACTGACTCACGTCTCATGGGGATAACCGCACAATGACAACCAACAGTCAAGATACTGGCCTTTGCAGATGACTGAATAGCAGGTATAGCAAACAATGAAGATGCTCGACAGCTGGAACGCACTCTAGAGGAATACTCCAAGGTAAGCAAAGCATCGACCAACAAAAGAAAGACAGAAATCATCCTCTTAGGCAAATACACAAACAACTGGGCCACAACATCAGAACCTTATACCAACACACGAAGAAAAAACCCAATCATTTTACCCTTTGCAACACCTCCCACCACCACTCCTGTCTGACACCTTGGAATTTGGCTAGAATCAGGGGGATATGCTAACGATACAATGGAAAGTAACCTGTTACAACGGGTACCCAAACGCGTCGCCTCCCTCAAGGGAAGAACCCCAGGATTAACAGGGCGAGTTACAGTTGCTAACTCGCTCATCACTCCAATACTATGGTACCCAGCCCACGCGATCGCCTTCTCACCTACCTTTATAACTTCAATCCGCGCGCTTATCCAGGGCTGGCTGTGGCCCAGCTCTCACCCTCCTATACGGATGGAAACACCATTTGGCCTACGGTCAAGTGGAGGCATGGGACTAATAGATTTTCAGAGCCACGCCAATAACATCCTAGGTACCCAGATAAAGGAAGTCCTTGCTCCAGACCTCCTGCAACAACATTGGTCCAGAGCAGAAAGGACTAACTTTGCACAGGCGCTCAAATTAACCAACCCACATAGCCCACCCAGACTACTTACATACCTTGCCAAACACCCTACTGCAACGGGTCTGCATGGAACCTCCCCTCATTTCAAACATATCCTCCGAACTATCTGCCATATGGGATGGACCATAGAGAACATGGGTACTATACAAGGAAGGGGACGACCCAGCCTCCAATTCAAATTAAGAAACAGAAAGCCACCCCCAGAGAGATATACTCGCAACAACCCCAAACATTGCTAGGATGTAAATACCTAAATATGTTGGACATTTCCTATGATTTAACCACACAGAAGGCAGTGCGGAAACGGATCTCTTTCTGCTAAGCATCACTTTTCGAAAATCAATTCAGCCTGAAATTTAGCTCCACTAAAGAGATTTACGAAAACTATTAGCAAATATGGCGGGAAACCCCGCAAAAGAACCCGCAGGCTATGCCAAACGAGCCAGCACCACCCCAAACGAAGCAACCCTCGGTTACCCACCTCAGGTTCAACCAGAATCACCCGCTCTCAAGCAGCAGCCATGAAAGCAGGCACCACCCCCAACCTGGAGCTACTCCAACTAGCGCCAGTTCACCTGATCGCACTTCTGCAACCTGCACGCCTAACAGCTCTGTGTGCGCTGCCTCCCACCAACCCGCTGGGCCCCCTCCAACCAAGGAGGCCATCACCCACGCTGTTTTAATGGCGTCTGCTCAGTTGAATGCAACTAAGCCCATCCAGATAATCACCTCCCCCATTGTGTCAGCTAATTCAGCCCCATCTATTATTGCTGACGCCGTGTTTCTGGCTCCCTCCATGAGGGGCGATACCCAGCTACCTGGCCCCCAAATCCTCAGATGTAAGGTTGGATTAGCCGCACATTCTGGTTCACTAAGCACCAAATTGGGACAATCTACTCTTCCCAATGAGGATTCAAATGGTTCGGATTTTGGAACTTCACACCAGTTCCAATCTCACCCGTCCCATTTAAACCCTATAATCGGCACTTCTCAAGTCGGCACTTTATCTCAATATGCTGAAAACGACCAATTCACCAATCAGCCAATGAGTTTTGCCCACGAAATCACAGCAAATACTGATGCTGAATTTACCCAAATAGATTGGGATGGTGATGAAACATCGCCCTCCTCCCAATTGTCTGGAGTTAATTCCAATCTGGATGGGACTCCCCAATTTAGCGAGGCCCAACAATCACCTGGCCCCCAAACCCTCGGATGTAAGGTTGGATTAGCCGCACATTCTGGTTCACTAAGCACCAAATTGGGACAATCTACTCTTCCCAATGGGGATTTAAATGGTTCAGATTTTGGAACTTCACACCAGTTCCAATCTCCCCCGTCCCATTTAAACCCCATAATCGGCACTTCTCAAGTCGGCACTTTATCTCAATATGCTGAAAACGACCAATTCACCAATCAGCCAGTGAGTTTTGCCCACGAAATCACAGCAAATACTCGGGCTGAATTTACCCAAATAGATTGGGATGGTGATGAAACATCTCCCTCCTCCCAACTGGCTGGAGTTAGACCAATCTGTATGGGCCTCCCCAATTTAGAGAGGTCCAAAAACCGCCCCTCAATTTAATATGACGCCAGCAACTGCTGTAACATTCCAGAAACAAGGGAACTCCGCAAACTTGTCCAAACCACCAGCTCACACTCAACCTGCAATTGCAGCCCAAAGCAAACACAAACGTACCAAAGGAGCCACTGGGGCGTGGCAAAAACCTCTGGCACCAACGCTACCCAAAGCTGATCCCCGTGAAGTGGCGTTTATTGCTGATGTTAAGAAGAAATGGGCCGAAACTAGAGCGCAAAAGCTCTACCTCGCTCAACCCTCTCCCACGCAATTTGCCTTTATTATGGGCATAACCCTGTTGAATTCTATACAGAGGATTACTTTTCATACTTTGCAGCGATTGCGGAGACATTCCCTATTAACACCACCATCCATGAATCAGTGGAGGGCCACTACATCAATGTGGGCTTCACTGAAGCTGCCCTTGCTGACCATGCTGCCACCCTCCAGGTCATTATTCCACGCGGATCTCTTCGCATCTCCCGCACACGCTCTCACCTGGAGAAAATTTCATGGGTTACTTTTTCCAACCTACCAACGACTGTTGATCCTGAGTCTCTAAAAATGGCACTCCATCGTGGTTTAATGGAGTTTGGGTCTGTTCTTTCAGTGGACTTTAGCGTCCCCTCTTACTATGCTCCCACTCAAAGAACTCGCACTGGTAGGGCGTCGTTCATCCCCTCCCCCACTGTATCCCGCAACATTGAGGTTATTCCTCGTGTGGCGGTAGTTGGGGCATGCCCTGAGATCTTTTTTGTCGACCCTGATCAGGCGCGCCCCCGGTGTTCATGGTGTAACGCCCTTGGACACTTGTATAGTGGCTGCACAGCTCGAAAACAAGCCCTCTTAGCCACCACTAGGGGCCTAAACCAGGCCAAAAACGATCCCACGTGGCTGCAGCAGCAATTCCACAACCCACACAATGGGTTCCCGTTCAAGACCTGTCCCCTGAGGCCTTACGCATAGCAGTTGAAACAGCTAACCCCACTATTGGTATAGGATACCTTCGCGCTCATGCCCCCCTTCCAATGGGCACCCCCTCCAATCTCCCAGAGTCAACTCCCTCTCTCACCAAGCGCAAGGCATCTCCCACAGGGTGCTCCTCGTCAGCCACCCCCACTCAGGGCTCCGCGGCACCCCCACCAACCTCCACCAGCGATTTATCGCAATAACCCTCAGCTCCCAATGGAGCTATGCCCACCAGCATGGACTGGCAACTCGCGGCCTGCGGTAGAAGTGCCACCTCAAAGAGTCCTACCCCAACCCCACAGTCCATTTCGCGCGGATCCTTTGAAGTGTTGGAGGAAGTGAATATGGACTCAGACTCATCAAATGGGGACACCGCGGAGGTCACCATTGAGCACCTTCAGGTCCTTCCCCTGCAACGGAGCGGGGGCAGCATCCTAGGCTGGCTTACTGGGTCCTCCGCCCCCCACCCTCTCCTTCCCCTCAGAACCCTCGACGCTCCTCATGGATTGCAGCTAATAGTCAAGCTAAAGGACTCAAAACTAGCCGCCTCACAGCAGCAGGTTTAAGCGCTGGCAACCCCCCAGGACATGAAGGGGAACAGCTATGAGTCCCCATGGCAGCACCCTGGCCCTGCAATCCATCAACGCAAATGGGTTGCGGGACTTTAAGCGGAGAGCCCGCCTCCTCCAAAACTTCAGGTCAGCACAAATTGACATCGCTGCTGTCCAGGAGCCCCATATCCTCCCCCACGAACAATCTGCATGGAATGAACAGTTTAAAGGCAACTCCTTCTGGACAAACCATGCCGCCCTATTTGTTTTGAATCCCCAGGTTAAAACCCATTCTTTTTCACAATATCTAGGTGGCCGCCTTATACTGGCCAAACTCACCACTCCTGACTTCTCCTTCTTCGCTGCAAGCATCTACCTGCCTAATGCAGGTCAGGAGCAAAATCGGCTCTTGGAAGAGCTCCTCCAACTCAATCTCCCACGGAATACAGTCCTCTTAGGAGATTTCAACACAACCATAAGTCGCGTCCGTGACTCTTACCCCCTGCAGCAAAGGAACGCCCTGGATCAAGTCGCCTCCAGGATTTCCTTCGCCTGAGTGGCTTTATAGATGCGCTTCCACCCTCCGCGTCTGGCCTAGGTTGCATGACTAGGATCTAGTATGATGGAGGAGCTTTCCAGTCAGCGTCACGCATAGATATGGCACTGATTGGCCACCTGCTAATTGGCCGCATCTCCTCTCCTATCTCTCGTGACAACCATCTGAGTGATCACAGGTCACTCACCGTTGTCCTCACCACCACACTTAGACCGTCGCGTAGGTTCTGGCCTAGGGTTGCCCCGCTCTTCTCAACAACCCCTTCACTAAGGAGAAGCTGTCTATGACCATCCGGGAGACTCTCACCTCCCCCCCACCCCACCTGCTTGACCACAAGGCTAAATGGGCGAAGACCAAGGAGATACATCACCCGCGTTGCTTACAACTGTGCCAAAGCCCAGATGACTGCAGCTCGCGCCAGAGTCAAAAGGGCGGAAGCCAGAATCAGACATCTAGAGCGAAACTGCCAGCCTTCGCCCTCTCCCATATGGTTGATAGACTGGGAAGCGGCGCAGGAAGCACTCCGCTTGGAGCTCACACTGCAGGAAGAACGGGCAGCAAACTTTACAACATCTCGTTACTATGCTCAATGGGAACGCCCCACCCGCTTCTTCTTTCAGAAACAGAAAGCCCGGTCAACAGCGCAGGATATTACTGCACTGAAGATTGGCACTACAACCACTTCAGACAGGGAGGAAATCACACAGGAACTACACCGCTTCTACTCCAGCCTCTTCCATGCCACCCAGGTGGACCCATCGGACATCCAAGACTTCCTGTGGCGGGAGCCAGAGCCTCCCATTGACCCACGGGCTGATGAGGCTCTACTGGCGCCTATTTCCATCCAGGAGGTGATGGAAACCCTTCTGAAATCCCCACGGCATAAAGCCCCAGGCCCAGACGGAATACCCTTTGAGGTGTACCTTCTGGAACCTGCAGTGATAGCCAGAACCCTCCGCGACCTCTTCGCTGCACTCTTGGTGAATGGCGAGGTCCTCCCCGACTCCAGAGGCTCAATCACGACCCTCATTCACAAGAAGTCAGACCGTGAGAACCTGGAGAACTGGCGCCCCATAGCGTTGATCAACACAGACCACAAGCTCTTCACGAAGCTTCTGGCCAACCGCATCACCAAATGGGTGTCACCTCGCCTCTCCCCATCCCAGTACGGTTTTATTCCGGGGAGGTCGTTATGGGACAACTATAATGACCTTCACGTGACTTTGACTGCTAACTCTCGTAAGGTGAATGGCTTTGTGGCTCTCCTGGATATGGAGAAAGCATATGATCGGGTAGCCTGGAAGTATATTGATGTTTCCCTGGCCCGCTTCCATCTCCCACCCGCAGCTAGGCGCTGGATATCAGCGCTCTATGACTAGCTCCACACCAGAGTCCTGGCGCCAATGGGTTTTACAGTGGCAGTACCAGTTGGACAAGGTCTCCGGCAAGGGGACCCCCTGAGCCCTATCCTTTTTAACATCACCCTTGACCCCCTCTTGGCCTCCTTACAGGACAAGCTAACAGGGATTCTGGTCCCAGGTAAAGCCCCCACACGCACCATGGCATTTGCAGATGACACTGCCATTGCATTTGGCTGCCCTGGGGATGTTGCCCTCGCTGCTGTGACCATTGAGAGGTACACCAAGGCGTCCAACGCCATGGTCAACACCTCCAAGACAACAGTTGTACAGGTCGGCTCCCCCACCTTCCCCCCACCATTTGGTATTGAACCTGAGAGCGGTACCTTCCGTCACCTGGGCGTTCTCACCAACCAACAAGGAGTTGCGCTAAAAGAAAATGAGGACTTGCTCCTTGCAGCAGTTAACTCCAGGATTGCCAGCTGGAACTGGCGGCACATCACCCCCAGGGTCGAGCTCTGATGGCCAATGTGTTCCTTCTTTCCAAAGTCTGGTTCCTAGCGCACGTCTGCCCATTCACAGATGCCTTTTATACGCGGCTCAATGTACTCCTCCGCTGTTGGATCTTGGGCTCAAACCATCCACCAATGGCCCTCTCAACCATTGCCCGACCCTGCAATGAAGGGGGCCTAGGGCTTCTGGACACGCGATCCCACGCCACCACAATCTTCCTGAAGTTCCTATGGCCGATTGTCTGCTGGGACGCGACCCCCATGCACCAATGGGCGCCCGCCCTCCGCCAGTCAGTGTCAGCAGCTCTGGGTCTTCCTAGAGCATCTCTGACCTCATTAGGGGAGTGGCTCACAAACCACCCAGGCCATCGCCTAAAACCATCCTCATCCCCCTACTGGAACCAGGCTCTCCTTGCCCTGAAACGAGTAGGCGCGCGGATCCACCATGCCTTCCCATACAGAAGGGAAGGCCCTGGCCTCAGCCCACGTCGCCATGCAATTGTGCACAATGGACAAGTTGTCACAACTCGCCTCAACCCCCAAGATCGTCCTCCCATCTGCCCAAGACTCCTTGAGCTCCTCCCTCCCTCCGTGAGATTTGACCTTAAGGAATTGTGGAAGGACGTCTATCACCCCATCCTGTCAGCAAAGGTGTCCAACACCTTATGGAGGGTGCTCCACTGTTCATACAGGACAGGGGACCGGACTGGCCCTACCTTCCAGCACCGAAGCTGCCCCCGCTGTGTGGAGCCTATTGACTCCCACCTCCATCGTTTTTTCACCTGTCCAGGTGTCGCCGCATTTTGGCCAAAGTCCCGCGCGCTCCTCCATGCTCAGCCCTGGTCCGGACACCCTGTGCAAGACCTCATGTTTGAGCAGACATTGCCTGGTTGCCACCGACCCCTCCGTGTCCTCGCCTATGCCACAGCCATCTGGACCATCCATAACTCCTTCCTTCGTGCTGCCTTTGACCAGCAGGTGTGGACCCTTCCACACATGATAACCCACTTTCAGGTACACTTTGAGATGGCCCTGAAGGTCTGCACTATGTCGCCAACCCTCCCCCGCTCAGTTGTCACTGCAGCACGGCTCTGGCACGCAAACCCCCCTCCCTTTCTCGATGCCTCCTCCCTCCCCTTCCCTCGCCTCAGGCTCTTAGGAGCCCAGGCGTAATTCAATAAACATCGATGAATCCCCCTTGGGTTGGGACCATCTTTTACTAAAAAAAAGAAGGCAGTGCGGAAAATGACTCACCACCCAATCCTACAGCCAAGTATAAGAGCAAACGCCTGGCGCTGTCTGAGAAGGACCTATAGGATGGCGGACCGCTCCAACTCCCTCCACAAAACATGTGCAGTATGTGGAGGGAGGGATTCCTACATCACCGCCTAGAAACATGACCCCAACCAAAGCTATATGGCAGGAAGTCGCACGCCTGCTTAAGATCCAAAACGGACAGTAATTCTCAATATCAAAGAGCATCTTCGCGCTCCAGATTGAGTCACCAATCCCATCTACCCTCCGCTCCCTAATACTACCCATTGCAATGTGGACAATCCACATTATTGCATTAGATGCGTTCAAGGGCATAGTCCCAACCATTCATGGGGTTATTAACAGATTCCATGTCCACTTACTGGAGCACTTCCAAGCCTGGCTCTATGGATATATGAGACCAAGGTAAAAAGCGCTCATAGAATCATGGTTCCCACTCTGGTTCCTCCACACAGACCCTTTCCTTCACACCTGCTCCATAGCAGGGGAACCCCCTCGGAGTAGCGCACCAACCCCTATACCTGGCAGTCCCGCTAGCAACAGGGGTAACTTGAGTACCCTGGGGTGCCCAATTTTATATTTGTCAGCTATTTCCTTAGTTTTACATATATTCAGTAAAGTCCCCTGGTTGGCTTACCTCAGTTAAATAAAAACATATTAATTGGATAAATGGGGAGTGTGCCCCAGTGGTAGAATATGACATAATGGCCAATGCCTCCTGAGTTTAATACTGAAAGAAGAACTTTTAGTAGAGGACGATTTATGACTGTGTTGGCGTTATGCACTAACGCCTAAATTAAAATAGCAAACAGAAAGCCGGTCCATGGAGTCCCTGACATATTAACCGCAATATGTGGGGTATAACAAGATTTATCCTCCTTTCCCATTGATTGAGTTCCCCACTAATCAGTGTAGTCTCATACTCAGTTCAGCCCACCTCAAATAGATATTATTATTATAATTATTATTTAGCACTAGTGGTGCCAAACCCAAAAGGGGGAGCCACCACACATCTTTATTTGCAAATGGGCCAAACAAATGGATTATTTGAAATAAAAAAAATTCATTATATGGAAACTCAGCTAATAGCCTAGATAGCCATATCAGAAGGTTAGGAAGCTTTGGGAAACTTTTGTGCAATGCTTGCTTTAGCTAGCAGACCATGTTGGACAACATTGTGGTAGGAGCATCAGCAACATGAGACATAAGGAGGTAAAATTGTGGATTTTCTTTGTTGATGAGGCTGGAAGTTTCCATTAATTCAACATATTGAGAAAGTTGATGCTCAGCAAAAGTGATGAGAGCAGGCACACATGTGAATGACTTGATGCACCAGCGGGTTTCAGGATAATTGGGGTCATAAAGAGAAGTTTTTGCTGCATTGATGCTAGCATGGCTTGCACCAAAAGCAAGCTCCTAAATTTCATACTTTGCATCTTCCTCAAAATCATAAGGAAAATTGGGGATAGGAATACCCTTAACAAGGGGTTCCATTGCCCCATGGAGTTTCTGGTAAAGTAAGGTGTTGACATGAGCAGCCGAGGCTTTGAGCGCCATTTTATTAATATTTTATATAATGGATACCCGTTTTTTGGGCAAAGACAGTGGGGCCGCAATTTAGGAGGATCAACAAAAAACCTTTAAAGCAAAATCTGGCTTGATATGGTATTGCTATTTGTCCTCAATAATCCATTTGCGAGACTCAAATGGATTATTTTCAGTCAGCACTAGGCCAGCCACTAAAATTGGGGCAGTGGAAGGAGCTTATTGGCCACGTGCTGTTGACCATGGCAGCTCAGCTGAAACTGAGTCAGCCATCAACTTAGGATTCATAATCTGGTTAAATTAATTAAATTCTTTACAATTTTTACATTTTGTTGGGTGCTGCCTTGGAAGTGGCGCATGAATTTGCTGAGGTTGGGGGTAGGATGATTGCGCCCCATTTTAAAATTAACTAAACTGGTTGCAATCCAATGCCAGAGGGAAGAGCAGCAGAAGTGGAGGAGGTGGAAACTGTAGGGCATTTGTGCTTTGAGTGATCAAGCTCAAAGCAAATTGGAAAAATGTCGTGGACATTCTTGTCATGTGCCCAAAATGGGTGATCAGGGTTGGATCTGAATTAAATTGAGGGGGAATTATGAGGTGGGTATCACAATGGAATGGGCGGATCATTGTAAAGGCGCATGGCCCTGCCGAATGATTTGCTCCATTTAGAACCATAAATTGCAACATGGGGTCTGTGCTGTAAATGGCCAAACTTTCCATGAGCTTGTGGTGGAGGCATTCACAGGAAAGGTGGGAGGGCACCTGGGGAACTGGACCTTCAAAGTGGCCTTATCCAGGAGCTTGGTACAAGCAGTAGGAAAAGAAATTTTTTTTAAAAATTAATGTCATCTTAGATGCTGCCATTACATCAGCCTCAGAATAGAAACCAAGGTTGAAATACTTTTCAAAAGGCAGAAATCAATAAAGCCAGTAGAATTAAACGCTGTCATGGCCATCTCAATGATGGCTGTGCTTGCATATGGGAAGAGGTTCCCATATTTTATCCAGAGGCTGAAATGCAAATTGCTCCATGGGAGCACCAAAGGGCTCCAGAGCACTGGCTATGAACTTGTAATATGGTGGGTCAAGTCCTGATGGGGGACATAACGCCTGGTAGCATCAGGGGGCTAGCAGAACTAGCCTGGGTGCGCTTCAGTGGTGGCCAAAAGACACCAGATACCAGTGCACCATTACCCCAAGCCAGGGCAGCGGCATTGATTGCATTGTTTTATTTAACCGAGGCAAGCTGACCAGGAGACAGGCATTACTGAAAGAAAGAAACAACATGAAACCTGAACAGGGTCAAATCCATCAAAGAAAGTTTTTCCACCTCCAGATTGGGACTCAAATTTTTCTGGTTACGTCATGGGTAAGGATTTCGTGTTATTAAACCTACTAACCGCCAACAGTTTCCTTTGGCTGGCACCCCAATTGATGTGCGAAGGGTGAGAATCAAACCCACAACCTTCAGGTTGGTAGCTGTACACCCTTACTGACTCGCCTTCCATCCCCTGGCATTGATTGCATTGTCATTAGTAAGCTTTTGCTTGATCAAGTGGTCATTAGATGTATTTTTAAAATCCAATTTGGCTTTGATTTAGTTATTGAAGTGAAAGAGATAATAATAAAATTATTAATAATTTTAATAATAATAATAAATCTTATTTTCCTTTACAATTGATGTAGCAACATTTAAAATACAGATCAAAAACATATTTTAAGTAGTTTGAGATACAAATGTAAATTTATTAAGTTGATATTGTCATTAATGTTGATAAAAGAAAATTTTTTAATATTAGGTGACTATTCTACTTAAGTACATTTGTAAAAATTCACATTTTATCCTCTTTATCATGGTTATAATCTGTCCTTTGATCATATAATCATTGAATGACAGTTTGCTTTTAGATTTTCCATATGTGACTTATCATATTTAAAATCTCATTAAGAATTTAGGCATATAATAAGCTTTTTAGAAATTTATAGTACACAAGAACAAAGGGGTTTTTAATCCTAAAGTTTAAGGTTTTTTATCTTTTGGTTTCAACCAAAGGACTACTTAAAGGTAATCTTGATGGGTTTTAGTGCAAAATGTTATCTATCATAAAATTATATATTTAATTTTAAATAAAACTATATCATGATAATGCCTTTTTTATAGGTTTTAAAACTTTATCTACATAATTAAGAAGAGATAGTTTCTCTACCATCTTAACATATTCAACTTTATTAAAATATAATATTTATATCAATAATTTTTGATTTTTGTTTATTAATTCCTTAAAGATTTCCAATAACAGATTTATGCTTGTATTTATACAATCTGTAATATTACAGTACTAAAAAACTAGTAAATGGTCACTGTTATAGTTAAAGGTATATAGAGACACACATCTATTTTTCTATAATTTTGCATTTTAAATTGTAAAGCTTAATCTCTAAATTGCTACTGTTTTTTGTTATCTTTAGTACAAATCTTGTTATAATGTTCTTATTCTCACTTAAAGTTATACCATTTTTTACCTTAGTCTTATATTATACAATTAATTATCATTATGGCTTTAAAACCCACTGGCAACCTGAGTAAAATGATATATATTCACATTTAATTGATATATGAATTCTATCTCTTCTAAAGAGAAACTGATGACTAAAATTAATTTGTAACTGTGATTGTTAAAGTGCTTCCAGACCGCAAAATTGCCTTAATATCTGTTAGGGATTCTACTAATTAAAGTAAGATTTAGCTCCTATTTGAGTGTGTAACAACTTAGTGAAAAAACCAGATTACCAGTGGCATAGAAGCCTTGATGACTTGGAGGGGGACGCCATATGGTTTCCTTAAGAGCAGTAAAAGTTAGGTAACATACCAAAGGCCCTAATAGCAAACCAAATGACTACAATGGGGGCAACCGCAGGTCTTGCTGGGGCAAGCCCCAAGGGTGGAAGAAGCATGGAGGATGACCAATACTCTTGATTTTTCAGAAGCTAGCCTTTGGTGCATCCCTTAAACTTCTAATATATGTCTTCATATTTATATTGATCATTAAATTAACTAGGAAGACTTAATTTACAATAATAAGGATCAGGATCGCAGATCTTATTGTATGGTTGATTGATATATGGGCTGGCCTTGGCAATCGTTTTGTGGTTGTTTATGTGGGTTAGATGCCGCTCAGAGTCTGAGAAGGTATTGGGACGGTGGATCAATTTATTTATAAAGATTAAGATTTATTGCCCTAAGAATTTATGATTTGGATAGACTTGTGACAGCAATTTTTGTCCAGGTTTCAAGGAAGGCATTTATTGCTCTTGAATGTCATGTCAAAATTGTTTGTTTGAAAAGGCTCAGACTATCCAGATCCCACTGAACCAATAGTGAGAAGGTGAGGTAAGTTATATGGATGGTGACGGCCTTCTCAAGCAATGGATTGTGAGGTTCCTATTTAAACAGATTGCAACAAACCAATGAGGGTCTTAAGACCGAATCTGGTATATTAAGTGACTATCTGGTATGGCGGACTAAAGAAGCAGTTTTGAGGTAAAGCTGTTAATGACCTCCACTATTGTGAAGCAAAACACTGTATTGATTAATTAAGTTCCCACTCAACAATTATCAGGGCCAGAACACTGATGGCGGCGTGTTTGGTGGGATTCAAAGAGAAAATGTTTGGTAGGTTTTAACCTGCGGAGTTCACAAGAAAACTTGATAAGACTGGGATTTCTATATTATAACTTAAACAAAATAATGATTTGACAACAAACCCTAGGAGGGGAGGTTGTCTTTTATACTATTTGGTTTGAGGAAGGAACTGGGGGAGGATGCTTACTTGATCCAGCTGATGTACTCTCTTTGCTGGTCCAATTTGGTCAGAGTCACAAAGAGCAGCCTGTGTTTGAGGGGTTTCATCAAATAGCTTACATATAAGGTCATAGAAGTTCTGACAATGGAATTTCTTGATCTGCGGTGGAGGTGCTTTGATCAATCTAAACTTGAGAAGACTCACTTATATCATTTTTTTTGTTGAAACTGGTACCCTGGAAGTCAATTTGGTAATTGATTCAAGTTAAAAAATTTTAAGATGTATTCTCAACAAGGATCAGTGACCCATGATCCAAAATTTTATATTTTGTGACCCATACTGGGATTTTTTCAGTGATACTTTTCCAAGTTTAAAGGCGGTTTTTCGGTTCTTAAGGGAGTGAGGGGGTGACAGGGTGGAAGTAAGATAAATCTGGTGGTCCTTCTAATGGATCCTATTATAAACCGCCTCCCAACAGACCACCTTTATCTTTTTCATAAGGGACAGAGCAGGAAAAAAGAGGTTCTATGGGGGCCAGAGATGAGATTTACCACTTATTAATCACGTGGGACAAGTTACCCAGTTGTACCAAGGGCTCCACAGGTGACTTAGTCTCCTCAGCATCTATAAGAGAATTTACAGTTTACCCAAAGAGGTCGGGTTTCCAGTTTTACAATTGCTTTGTGGAAATATTAAGTCTTTACCTAAGGATTCTGAGGTCTCAGGTGATTAAAAACCAGCGGATTTATGCATTTAGATAACAATGAAAAATGCAGGTTTTCTAAGTTATGAAAAAACCTGCCAATAAATAATTGTGATAATACTATATATAATATTTAAAAATCTAAAGGGTGGTTAGCCTGGCAGGTAAAACTGCTTTCACCCTAGTGCAGGTTTTGAGTTTGAAACCTGTACTGGCTAGAAAAATTCTTGGTGTGGTATATATCTGTCTAAGTTTGACCCACCTCAAATATTTTAGTAATAAAAATCCAAATATGAGAGAGATTGTCTGACACCTCGAAAGTTTACTTGGCATTTTGAAAAAGGCTTTAGAAGAGGTTTGAAAAATTCAGGAAGCCTCAGAACCCACCATATATATCCCCAAACCCATGTGGTTCATGGCAGTATCAAACCACCATCCCTATCAAAATTCTTGATGAACATCAAATAATTAAAATATTACCATGCAAAAATCTAAATAAATACTTAGATGACATAATAAAATTTTAATAATTCTTAAAATTAGCATTGGGGCATTTATTAGATAATCTAACCCAAAATGACTTCCCTAAGATCTGGACAAGGCCATTGTGACCTTGCTTTCTTTCTCCAGAGGTAGACCCTGCTACTTGTCATCAGGATAGCGCTCACAATTCTATTTTACAGCACTAATGGTGCTCAACTCAAAAGGGGAGCTGCCGCACATCTTTGTTTGCAAATGGGCCAAACAAAGGATTATTAAAGGTAAAAAATTCATAATATGGCACCTCAGCTAACAGCCTAGGAAGCCATATCAGAAGGTGAGGAAGCTTTGGGGAAACTTTTTTCTGGCGCCCGCTTTAGCTGGAAGACCATTGTGGACAGCATCAGGGTGGGAGCATCAGCGACATGGGGCATAAGGAGGTATAGTTGTGGGTTTTCTTTGTTTATGAGGCCACCGGTGTCTATCACCTCAACATATTGAGCAAGTTGATGCTCAGCGAAAGAGATGAAAGCCAGCACACAAGTGAAAGACTTGATGCGCCAGTGGGTTTTGGGATAATCAGGGTTAAAAAGAGAAGTTTTTGCCGCATTGATGCAAGCGCAGCTTGCTCCAAAGGGGAGCTCTTCAATTTCATACTTAACATTTTTTTGAAATCATGGGGTAATTAGGGATGGAAATACCCTCAACAAGGAGCTCCATCGCCTCATGATTTGCTGGTGAAGTAGGGTGTTGTCAGGGGCAGGTGCAGCCTCAACTGCCATTTTATTGATATTTTTTGTTCTTGGACTACCGTATTTAGGGCATAAACGGTGGGGCCACAATTTGGGAGGATCAATGAAAAATTCCTCTTAATCAAAATCTGGATTGACATGGTATTGCCATTTTTCCTCAATAATCCATTTGAGAAACTCAAATTGATTGGATTCAGCCAGCACTGGGCCAGCAACCAGAATTGGGGCAGTGGCAGAAGCAGATTGACCATGTGCCATTAATCATGGCAGCTATGCTGAAACTAGTTCTGCCATCAACTCAGGATTCCATAATCTGGTCAAATTTTAGGCAGAGTTTTTAAAAATTAAATTTTGATTTGCTGCCTATTTTGAAGCAGCACTAAATTGCCCTGAGGTTTGGGGCAGGAGGATTGAGCCCCATTTTTAAAAATTGGGGTGAACCAGCTGAAGGCCCAATGCACGAGTGATGAGTGGCAGAAGACAAAACTGTAGGGCACTTGCATTTTGAGTAGTCAAGCTTTAAGCACAAGGGCCAAATGGTGGGGCCATTTTTGATGCGTGCTCAGAACGGGCGACAGGGGAAGATCTGATCACTGTGTGGGGGGATCATGAGATGGGTATTGCAATGAAACGGGCAGATCATAGAAAAAGCGTGAGGCCCTGCCAGATGATCAAGCACATTTGGAACCACAAACTACAAAATGGGGTCTGTGCCTTAGCTGGCTAAACCCTTCATAAGTTCGTGGCAGAGGTGTTCAGGGGAGAGATGGGAGGGCAACCCAGAAAACTGGACCGCCAAAGTGGCCTCATCTGGGAGCTGGATTTGAACAGTGGGATGGGAAATTTTTTAAAATGATTTGCAGCTTGGCTGCTGCTGCTGCATCAGATTCCAAACAGAAGCCAAGATTAAAGTACCTCTTAAAAGGGCGGATGTCAATAAATCCAGCGGGTTTTTAAACTGCCATGGTCATCTCAATGATGGCCGCGCTCATGTATGGGAAGAGATTCCCATATTCAACCTGTAGGCTGAAATTAAACTGCTCTGTGATAACACTAAAGGGCTCCAGAGCACCACCTAGGAGCTTGTGAGTTGTTGGGCCAAGTCCTAAGGGGGACATAACGCCAGGTAGCGCTGTGAGGGCTATCAGAGCCAGCCTGGGCGCGCTTCAGCGGCGGCCAAAAGATTCCAGATGGCGGCGCACCACCACTCCAATCTGGGGCAGCAGGCGTCAATTGCATTGACATCAGTAAGTTTTGGCTCAATCAAGCTGTCATTTTTTGCATTTTTTTAAAAATCTGAATTTGGCTTCCATTTAATTTTCAAAGCAAAAGAAATACTGTTAGTGCATACAATTCTCTATATTCTATTTTCCATATATACTAACAGCTGATGGAATAGGGATTTCTATAAAATAGCATCATTAATTCTCTGGACTATTACATTGGCGTTAATTACAATTTTTGTTGACATGTGGAAAGAACCTGTCCATAAAATTAAACATAGTTCTACAATTACTTTCCCTGGCTCTGGACATAATGGAAAAAATGTGGAAAGGCCCTACCTTCTTAGTACAAAAATACCACCATCCTTTTTTATTTTTTTCTTTTTGATCATGTTTCCTTTAAGGGAAGCCACAAGGCTTATATAATCTTTAAAATACACGCCATTCCGCGCAGCTTCTCAAACATCTATGTCCAATTACTTCCTGTCCCTTTTGAGAAGGAATTTGTCATAGTGCACAAAATCTATGTCTGCTTAAGACTTCAATCTTGGTTGACTGAAGCGTCTGGAGACACCACTGCAGCATCTCAACAGATTGCCAGTTTGATGGCTGCTTTGCCTCAAACCTCTCCAGATGTTTCACAAATCTCCTGGAAACTCATTCAGCTCTTCCAGATTCTAATGATAAATATCTCCAATTTGTGGAATGAGCAGCCACGCCAAATGTCTTTTAAGACGCCGCATGATCCATAATATCTTTGCAATCCAAAGGTTGCATGTCTTTTATTAAATACGGCCATGTTTTTCGCCCTCTTGCCAAGGCAGCTAAGGTCACCTCCACCCAACTCGCCAAGTTGTTCTGCCAGAACCTGCGCTCAAACATCCTATCCGCTATGGCAGCCACTTGTTTAGGCCCTACTTGGAGAAGAAGATTCAGTAGCCATGAAAGTTGAAGGCCAACTTGTCCTGGTTGTAAGTCTGAGGGAGCATCCCCTGTTCCTCAACTGTGTAGAATTCCTGTTCTACACCTAAAAAGGGGCTAAAAAGGCGGCCATCCCCCTTGCAACCCAGGCCGATTTGGCTCATGTGGTGGATTGGAGATGAGTGACGGTGTACCGCCTCAAAGTTGCCCCTTTCTCCCCTATCTTTACCATTAAATAAGCTCCAGCGGATCAGGGGGTGTGCATGGAGGTGGTAGTGGTGAGAAGATGCCGTTAAAGGAAAACTGTTTGGAATCTAACCCTAGGGATATTTTGGGTTCCCTTGAGGATGCAGAAAAATTAATTAAATTAAAAAGCGTCAAAATTGAGCCAGTTGCAGTAATATTAATTTAAAACCACATTAGGGTGCTTACCTCTACCAGAAGAGGGGTCCAACTCCAGTGGGTTTGAGGGCCCCAAATCCATTTAATTCCCAAGAGGGATCGCCCCTATGCATCCTGGCCTTGGATGCAACCAATTATCTGTCAAAAAAAGTGTCACCAATCCACCAAGCGGAATTGTGGTGGGAGGAAAAAATTTCGTGGCAAAATTTGAGTGAGAGTCAACTGCCCTGCAGAAGGTCATTTCAGTGTCAAGTTAGTTGTAAAAATGTTCCGCCATAATTAGTTGGGATTTCAATACCCTCAGTTCATGCAACTCCATCTATGCCATAGGCCCTCTAGTACCTAAGGCAACCATCCCTTACTGTTACAGTTTTCAGTCAATTTTCATTAAGTTGTTGAAACAAATCTCTTTTCCAGCCCAATTTTCCAGTTATACGATTTTTACACCTTTTAGCCACTGCCACTACCAGGTACCATATTCCCAGGATTACGCAATGACTGGCTTTAGTGGCCATTATCTCGATGTTGATTTTCTTCCTCAAATGGGGTTATCAAGATAGTGGACTTTTGAGAATTTTCCTGTTTTTGGACGCCCTCTGGCGTCAAGATTTACCTTTGTCATTAGTAACCATTACTCCTTGTTGGGTGAGGTTCCATGACTCATGCACGCTCAAAAATCCGTGGCACCTCATCGCATTCAAGCTTTTTGTGGGTCCCAAGGAGCCAAACGTAGTGGGATCTGCTGCCACTGTGGTGGCCACGGTTTGGTTATTAGTAGGAATGTTAGTATTGGTCATCAGTCATCGCCCGCTGATCTCTTCTATCCCCCGCCCACTACCAGGTCATTTGACTAGCTATGCCCTCAGCTTTCTGGATTACTTTTGGGGTGTTCATGTCCCTCGACTGGCAAGCCAGTCTCAATTTTATTAGCCGCTTCTGTGAAACTGGTCCTAAAAAAGACATGAGCACCTACCTCACAAGTGATACCTTATGGCTGCCAAGTCAAGTTAGATCCCACCTCTGTTCCACTTAATTGTTCAGAATCCGCTGGAGTGACACCCACCCATTCTGAACCCGCTCTGGTGAACACTGCCTCTGAGACCCTCTTGTTCTATCTGAAGGAGCAAAGCCTCCCACTTACATTTTCTTCTACACCTTCCTTTATTAATTCCATAGATAAATTTTGGGTTTCATCTTAATTGTTCATAACTTTTGTGCTAAGTTGTCATGCAATTGGTAAGGATGGTGCTAAAGAGAAGCTATGAGCCCTGTCTGACATGGGGGCAGAATATCCCTATATTCAGGGGGAACAACCAAGTTGAATTTAGCGGTGCACTTAAAGGAAGCGTTACACTTGCAGAATCCAATAAGTCTTTAAAACGTTGCAAGATCTAATATCATTTCATATTATGTCAGAGTCCTCAGAAATTCTGAAACTGGTTCCGCGCAATAAGAAACCTACCAAATCCCATTATCTTGAGCATGGGGTAGTGGCACTGGTACTCCCCACATTTCAACGTAGAGGAGCACCAGTCACTATGCAACCTAGTGTGAGCCTTCAGTCGTATTAGATCTCATCTCTTCAGGAAAGGGCAGGTCTGACATTAATGCCCTCTAACTCACAGATTTGACGTTAGAAATCTCCAAGATATTTTGTACTTCTTACCACCTATTCTGGCAGAATCGCTCTGCCACTAGCTCTTTAAAGGGACCATATTTTTTAAAATTCAAGCCTGATGCCAAATTTTTGATTGATGCCCTGTGTGCTCATTAAACACTTGAGCCAAAGAAGCGCTCAACGTATATATAAAAAAATGATGGAAAGGGGGAATATTGTACCATCCAAGTCCCAGTAGCTTATCCTCTTCTGTTTGTTCCTAAAGCAAGTGGAGAACTCATACCATACATGCATTACCAGAAGTTGGACAAGGTAACCAAGCCTGAACTATATCCCATCTTGCCAATGGAAACAATTTCATAATGAATGCCAAAATTAAAAATAATTGAGGTGGGTCGACCTTGGGACAAATATAACACACCAAAAATTTTATCTAGCCAGTACAGGTTTCATACTCAAAACCTGCACTATGGTGGAAGAAGTTTTACCTGACTGGCTAACCAACCTTATTATTGCCAAAAGTAAGTTTTCTTAAAACTAGTCCTCATTGTTGCTCTCTCCAAATGCTGGTAGCGCCTGAACAAGAGCAACATACAGCATTAAATTGCCTTTTAGTAGCTGTGAACCTTTCAAGTCTACTGCACAGGTTCTGTGAATGATTATATATCAACAAAAAGAAAGTTTTATTTTATATGAAGTCAACTAGCCAGTTGATTATATTTTACTAGTGGTTTAACCCATTCAAGTATCCTCTAACAATTAAGCAATGTCTACCTCATTTCAGGTGACTTGAGAAAAGAGATTGGGTAACTAATCACTCAAGTATTCCAATGAAGTACAAATATAATAAATTATTTAAACTTTCTAGATTTTAAATTCTATCTCTATTGAAAAATCAGGGGGATTAATTAGGGAAGTTTGGCGCTCAACTTTTCAGTTGACACTTTAATGAAAAAGGCATCTTTACCTGATAAACTTAGCTTTCAAAAGGTTGCATCAATGATACATAATTCTCTCTTTTATTCATCCACCTAGTCAGCATACACCATCAACTTAATTATTTCCCTATATGCTGGTTTCCAAAAGCATGTCTAATTCTTTTAACTATACCAGTAAATACCCTTTAAAAGCTATCAGTTTTGCTTAGGTAATGGGAAAAGGTACTATTTACAAAAGATTGCTTTACTCAGTCTAAACTACAAGTTACTGCCATGAAATTGTTGACAATGCTTTAGTACTCCAAAAACTTCACTTATCAGTTGCTAAAAAAGCTTGGTCAATCTACATAAGAAAATTTTTGTCAATTACTAATTAACAATTGAATTTATTTATAAACATTATTGGAAATTATGCCCGACAAGCCATAAATTGTCATCAACGATAGATTGAATCCCAAAAAAACTTACTTTATGGTTTTAGAAGAAAAATTTAAACAAGAATAGCAAATACTAATAATTTTAACATTTTTATTGTTACTTATTGTCAAACTAACTAAATAATGAATTGACAGATGAAATTTAGGTATTTGTCACAGCTGGAAAATGTTTTGCATACAAAAATTACAGCACATCCCCAAATTGTCAGGATTATTTGGCAAAAATATTATAAAATTAAGATTTTGTGTTATCCTCATTTTTAGACTGTCTCTTATAGGCGGATGCCACTTTGTTTCATTACATAAGCCATTAAGCTTAGTTAAAATTGGTCTATGTTGATCAGCGTTCTTCCACTAGTTTCCCAGTAGACATCTCTTGCTACAGCAGACCTAGATTTTATCTCACTCTCAATGCTTCACTTCTTCATAACCGTTATCAGCATCATAATATTTCACCCTCTATTCACATTCCATGCTCTATGCTGTCTCACATGAGCATGGCCTTGATGAAGCTCTTTATCAAACTTTAGAAATTACTCTCATGGCTATAATGCATACTAGTATTGCTTAAATTTAATTGCCAATTGACTGTTCCTGTATGCTTGATCTCACTCAAGCAAGAACAACACAGCTGACAAGTGAATATATATAGATTTTCTTACTCATTCCTCACATCAATAATGTACCTGATTACAATTGATTCTGGCCCTGACAAGCATATGCATTCAATTTGATCTTAATAATTGTTATATTTTTGGCGGTACCTTGGAGATAAGCCAAAAGGGTTTTTCACAGGGTTAAGCCCACTGAGCAATAGGACTGACAATATTCTGATCGCCATTCTTGAGACAACGCAATAAACTTCGATTAATTATGGAACAATTGCCTCAATAATAATCTTTTATTTTTTTAATATCTATAAGGGATCATTAATGTTCCACTCGCTCAAAACTACTAACCTCCTTTTTTCAATCTTCTCATATTGCTGATATCACAGTGACCTCAGTCAATTATGACCCTTTTTCTTATACTATACGTTCCTCCATATTTTATTGGTTGGTAGAGTTCTTCATCTATTATAATTCACAATTGCCCTAGTTTGAGGCGATCTACACAATTTTTGTTGTACTTCAACATTTCATTATTTTTCATTTTGTCAACATCACTTTATCCCCAGTTTTGAAGGCAATTCAATATCCTTTACAACCCAATATCGCCTCATCCTAAGCACTCAAATAACCATAACTCAAATCAGGATCTTTGGATTCTACCCATTCCGCAATAACAACTTAGGGCTTATTGTCCAGTCATGTCAGAACTGTGACATTACCCCCCTTGACTAGACAAAAAGGCTCATATAGCCTATATGCTTATAGGAACATTGCGTGCACTCAGTTAATGATCTGATTACTCGCAGGATCCTTGATATTATAGGCATCCACTTCAATTTTTCAATTATTTTTGAATGTCCCAATCCAGATGCTGGTCAATTTGTGCTTCCGCACAAACCCATGTTAATCATGGAATAGAACCATGTCACCATCTTTTGAATTGATCTATCCTGCTATGCCATACCTGATTGGCAGCCTGATTCATAATTTTCTTGGCTAGGCTGAACAAGTATGATTCAGTTTGCAACTTAATCAGCATATTAGTTAGATTTGTCAAGTAGCGTTGAGGATCCAATTCACTGTTATCTTCCATGCAGGCATAGATCAATTCGGGAAAGTCTGGGTGCCACTTATATAATAACTGGAAGGGATTCTTCTCTGTTGCCGAGTGATAACTGATGTTGTAAGTGAAGACAGCGATGGAAAGGAGGTTTCTCCAATCAGAGGGTTTATCAATTACAAGCTTACATAGTATATTCACCAGTGTCCCATGACCCATTCAACATTATCATTGGATTCTGGGTAATAAGGGGTTTTTAGAATCCCACGGATGGCCATAAGTTCATTGAGCTTGGGAAAAATGTGGGAGTGAAGTTGGTCTCATTAGCAGTAAGTATGAACTGAGGATAACCGTGTGGCTGGATTATACACTCTATCACAATCTTAGCCAAAGTGATCGCCCCCAGATCACGTATTTCCTGTGCCTCAACCCACTTGGTCAAGTGGTCAATCGCCACCAGAATATACTTAGACCGTTTTTCTCCAGTCAGCAGTGGCCCACCACATCAATAGAAACTTTATGCCAAGCAAAGTGAGATTTCACTAACTGGTAAGAAGACTTTCAACGGAATGGCTTCTCCACTTGGCACTGGTGGCAGCAGAAGATCATTTTGAGCACATCAAATTTCATGCTTTCCCAGTAGTACCGCAATCACAACATTTCCAGTGTCTTGCATACTCCACCATGTCAACTGCTCAGTGTGTTTATAATAATATTTGGTTGTGCGGAAGGTCTTGGGATATTGAATGTAGTGTCCCCTATCCGCTTGTACAATTCACCATCCTTCAGGAACGTATTGTCCCTTATTCTATCTAATAACTTGATGACTTGGGGTAATACATCATATTTCCCATTGAGCGTCTTGGCAAACATTACATCACTGAGACCCGTCATATCAGCAATAGTTGGAAATCTTGATAAGCAATTGGCGTTTTAGTATTTTGTTCTAGGTCAGCGTAAGATTTCATAGATATAAGACAACATCTTATGAGCCTATCAGGCTAGACACCCCTCTTGCTCTCTGAGGTTCTGCAACCATCATAACGTATCATGATCCAATACAACTTTAAGCTTTACCCCAGGCAAATATACCAAGAATTGTTTTTATGCATAGATCATTGCTAAGCACTCCAGCTCGGTCATGGTGTAATTGAATTTGTGGAAGTTCAATCTATGACTGCAGTATGCAACCAGATGCTCCTTACCATAATCATCTTTTTGTATTAGAACTGCCCTAATGGCGGAAAGTGACACATCCGTCTGAAAAATACTTTTTCAAAATTTGGATAGTGTAGCACCAGCGTGCAGATTAAAGCCATCCAAAGTGTATCAAAGACACATTGGCGGTGTTCCGTCCATTTGCATGCGGCATTATTTTTAAGTAACTCAAACAGCGGTACTTTAATACAGCTGATGTTGGGGATAAAGCGTCAGTTTTAACTGACCATCCCCAAAAATACCTGTACGTTGCGTTTGCTGCTCAGCGGGTCATTTTTCTAAATAGCTTATACCTTGGCTGGTTGAGGTATAAGCCACTTTACATCTACCACAAAGATGAGGTACTCCAGTTGATTCTTGAAAAAGTGATTTTTCTAGGGTTTGATCTTGATTTTGGCCTCAGCCAGCTGGCAAATTACCTCTTCCAAAAGGTCAAGATGCTCATAAAACGTGCAGGAGAATACATTGATGTCGTCAAGGTACATGAGGACACATGACAACTTATTATTAGCAAGGATAGTGTCCATCACTCGTTGGAACGTAGCTGGGGTATTACACAGCCCTTTGGGGCATACAGGATATTTGAAAAAGCCCCTTGAACGTTGTTATGGCGCATTTCTCCTATTCCACCATGGGAAACCAATTTGCCAGTAACCTGATATAAAGTCCATTGACAAGAAGTAACAGGCTCTGCTAAGACAACGCAGTGCATCATCAAACCATGGCAAGGGATACAAGTCTTTTTTGGTGATGCTGTTACTTCTTGGTAGTCTATTACTAACTAATTAGTGCCATCCTTCTCTTTCATTATAAAAACGGGTGAAGCCCACGAGATTTTTGATGGTTTGATCATCCCTTGCTCCAGCAGCTTCAAAATCTAACAGTTACTACTTTTTCAGATGCCATTGATCAGTAGATCAACCACGATCTGATGGGGGAATGATTCCCAGTATCAAATTGATGGACCACCCACCAAACACACTTTAAATTGTGGTTATTGACAGTGAAAATCTCCTTGCATTTTTGAAACAAAGCTTCCGCCTGATCTTTCAGGTCTTCTGATTACCCCATTAATCTTTTAATGTGGTACTACCGCCAATATGCGAAGCTACAGTTTAATGGGCAGACCAAATTCATTCAGAAACCCAAACCCACGAAAATGGAGGACATCCTCAACTGTGATCAAATGTAAATATGCCACTATCTGTGCCAGCGGATTTGCATTGGTTTGTTATAAAGATTCGCTACCAAGACCTTGATCTCACCATGTCCCAGGAGTTTAATGCCTGGGCTACGTGAGGCTCAATCCACGATTGCTTATAGGGCCCAATGACCTCCCATAAAGCCCAGCAGGCACTTCTACTTCTAACTTGCTTACTATTATTACTTGGTGTCCATAGAGATAGATATAGAGCCAGAAGCTCTAAGAGGTACCCTTGATATTAATATTTGATGGGGAGGGGCCCTGTTCTTGCTCTTTTAATCAATGGTAACAAACCAGAACTGCCCCATCATTGTATGCCAGGTTAATATGACCCATGCGCACCAGATTCTTTTGGCACTCATCTGGAGGCAAAGTAGATTGAGATCCGCGGTCCCAGGATTTTAAATGTATCTGCCATCCTGATGATAACAGCCCAGAAGTGTCGCATAAAAGAGGTTCCAATTAACAGCTCATTGTTATTGTTTGTTAGCACTATCGTTGGAGCTAAAATGACAATCAACCTAAACCACAAGGGTAGAACGTGTACACTCCCTCAGAGACCATACTTTCCTTTCCCACAGTCCTATACACCATATGATGTTCCATAACAGGCTTTGATGTTAACTTCTCCTACAACTTTGTGGACACTAAGATAACTGGAGTGCCTATATCAATTATAGTGCAGACTTGGGATTGCTATGACAATTTCACGGTATGTACACTCAGAGTAGGATAAATTCTGTTTGTTACAGCGTGGATACTCACTAAATCTCTTTTCCCCAGGAAGCTTATAATACCCCTCCCAAGTTTAGGGTACTCTTTAACAATAGCCTCCAAAGGGAGGGCAGCGTTTACCCCTTTTAAGAGAGGCTCATCAGCGGACGGATCTGTTCATCTGTAGAAATTTGGTCAAACACTTGACAGGCATAAGGCTTTGATTGCTCCTGGGTCCTTGTTTTGCCAGGTCCTAGGTTTGTGACTGGGTCGCTACATTCACCCCTATGACCAACTGTTGATATAGGAATGTGTCGTTGTACTGAAGGACTTCCACTTATGTATGGGGATAGTTTAAGGTGGGACGCTTTGAGTTGGGATAGTAGAGGTAGAGAGTCTCATCTCTACTCCGCTCTGACATTTCCCTGATTGTACTGATTCTGTGGTAGGTAATGACCCTAATAATTGGGGTAACCTTGTGCCAATGCCCAGAGTGACCACACTCAAAACAATTGATCCATAGGGCCTGCGTCCTTGATTGTTGTAAGATGGGCCACACCAAAAGTTGGACTGGAGTCAATTGGTGTAAACAGGCCTCGTTACTAATAGTTGAACTGCTGATGGCACTCAGTGAGAGTGAAGCACGTAGTTTAAGTAACCCTGGGGGTTATTAGATGGATTCTGAACAGGAAGGGATAATATCTCTGAATAAGAAAGTCCAGCGGCAAATGTGGTAGGTTTCCACTCTGTATTAGGCAGAGGAAAGGTAGTGGTTTGATGGCATATTATTCAAACAATTTGAAGCAAGGTAAGTCATCCACTTAATATGGAGCCATGTCATTGTAATTACTGTGGTATGGCTTCACGGCGGAGGTCATCACTATATAGACATCAGATTTGGCTAAAGTCCCTGCACCAATTAACATGTGTTCTTCTGCCTTAAACTGATCAGCAAATGCAGCAAGAGTCTCATTTCACTTAAACTCAATGGTCAAGAACTATGTCTTCCGCTAAAACATCTTTGCAGTACCCCCAAATAACTGTAACACAGTATCCTTCACTTCCTGGTATGTAATGAAACTGTTGGGAAGATAGCAAGTAACGTGGTCAGCACTTCCAACATCCAAGGTGGATATTAACCATATCGCTAAGCACCAATCTGAAGCACCTTCCGTTGCAAACTAGAATGCTTAAAAACCCATTAATGTTTCCATCACAATCAAATGAAGGCAGCTTTTCAATTCAGAACTACCTAAGAAGATTACTCTGTCTTTTGAGCACAACGACTAAAGCAAGTCTAATTTCCACATATAAAGTTTGCCTAGCATGCTGGAAGGATTCACTGTTAGTGCAGGCCTGATGCAACATAGAGAACGCCTGTATTTTATTTTATTTTTGGTGTTTAACAATGTGCCCCTGTAGTGAGCACCGCTGTTATAATTTGGTGGAATTGTTGATTTACACCATAAGGTTTTTGCGCAGGGAAAAGCCCACTGAGAAACAGATTAACAATATGGAGATCGTTGGTCCACAAAACAAGGTAAAGATAACAGTAAAATATGAAGCAATTGCTTCAGTCACACTACTTTATTTACTTTAATATAAATACAGCAGGTACCTTCTGCTCTACTCACCTCTTTCTCATAACAATCATCTTCCCTTCAATTCTCTGATATCTCTTACGCTCAGCATTCAGTTGATATCAACCCTTTTGCTTAGGCTATTTATTCCACCATATTCTTATTGGTCTTGCCATAGTCTTCATTCATATAATTCATGATCGCCTAGTTTGAGGTAATTTACCAAGTATTGGTCATGCATTTACATCTTTTAATCGCCTTATTTGGAAGCAATCCAATAAATATCTGTTATAAATCAAGGTCTTTTTCCCCTAAGGCGCTCAAATAATCATAATTCAGAATTATGATTGGCGGATTCTACCCATTCTGCCATAATGACTTAGGGCTTATCGTCCAATAATATCAGAATCACAACAGGGGAAAACCATTAATGAGAACACCTATTAATTAAATCTCAAGGATCAAACTTTGGTCATAAGGATTTTACATTGGGCAATGCTATCATCGACTCTTTTCAGCATTTAAAACTATGCCTAATATCCAGCTCTATCTTAAAGTGGTGAAATCCAACCTTACGCCTTTCCTTAATATCAAAGAAGTCATCTTAGGTTATTCCTGAAGAACTATTTAAACCATCTGGGCCACCCAATTTTGATAATAATCCAAGGCCTCAATTGTTAGCAGTTACGCCCTCAATTTTCTTACACCCAAATTATTTTGCACTTATTTCATTAAAAACAACCACACTATATAATTTTGTTTTTTTTCAGTAAGAAAGGCGCTAAAAGATAAGTTAGTATAGGGCATGAGGCTCCCTATGCTGATGACAATCAAGTGCCTCAATCTCCTAGTTCTAATTCTATGCCCAGTACATAGGGATGTTATGTTCTAGCTGCTCCTGCAGAAATCAAAGTGCCTCTTGCTGTTCATGGAAATAAAGACCTTCAGTTTTTTTTACATTGGCTAAAAACCCAATCAATTATATTAATAAATCCTCAAGTGAAAGTCAAACATTAGCTGACAAAACTTTCAAACACACTTAAAAATATGTTTTTAGCCATGCATAAATCCCCTTATTGTTTTGCTACAAATACCAAACAAAAGTTTAAGCGTCATTAATTCTCATATTGACTTTGGTGGTTTGCTTAGAGGTAGTTATTCATAATATTAAGTCTTGCTATAATTGATACCAGTAATCTGGTACCATTATATACTCCTGATTTATTTTGAAAATCAAAACGGCTCTGTACTTGATTTACAAAGATGAACATGAGACGGCGGGTAATTAGTGTACTAAGGCAATTGGGGCGTACTCTTCCTTACCTATCCGATTTATAAACTATTAACTACTGCTCCTGCTATTGCATTAGAAAACAATAGTTATGAACTGCTTATTTTTTTAGTACTAGATGGTCCCAACCCGAGGTTATGAAGTGCTTATTAGAGTACAACAAATGCAATAGTTCAATTGTGTTATTAACCACAAAAATACCTCTTTCTTTTAGAATATTAGATACCCTTGGTATTTGATTTCTCACTTAAAAAAAAGGTCTCAAAAAACAAACATGCCACGCAAATATCCTATTTCTAAATACAAAGTAGAGTGCCAAAACTTGGGTCTAAAACTAAGCTACCACCTGAGGCTGTGGACGCCAAAGATGGGAACTCCTATAAGCTTTCATCCTATCAAAATATCACCTGACTCTCAAGTTATCAGGATTTGGGGATCAAGATTCATATTACTTCTAATCAGGTTTTGGAGTTATGTGGACACCCATACTCTTCTATCAAAGAAGTGTTGACCTGACCTGGGATTTTGGATCCTGCCTACGGGAAATCTATTTTTATTATACTAGTGAATCTAATGAATCATACCCTCCAAGTCCCTCAATGTTCCACCATTGCTAATGTAAAACTATGTACTATTGTAAATATTGCTGATGTGAGCTTTTTTGGCTCCTTATAACATTTAGGGTTGATCCCCTACCCACAATAGCTCTTGTTGAAAGCAAAATTGGAGACAACCTCACTCTTAACAAATTCCAGAACGTTGAAGACCTCCTTGAGGAATATAGCAATATTTTCTTCGTCAGAAGCAGATGTCATTAAAAAATATTTGGTGTATTTTACCTAAATGAGACCGAGGATCATCCACCATTTAAGTCTCAATCTTACTGAAATTCTAAAGTTCAAGAAGCTCAAGTCGCCCTAGAGCTAAAGCAACTGTTAGAAGCAGAGTTACCTGTGCCTTCCAAAAGCCCATGGGCTTCTCCACTTTTATTTATTCTAAAAAAAGGCAGACAATGTGTTGTCATGGATTATCACAGACTAAATTTCATTACAAAAAAAGATAGTTATCCTTTTCCAAGCATAGATGATTCCTATACTTAATGTCAGGATCCAATTGTTTTTCAGTATGGGTCTCATCAATGGATATTGCTAATTAATTTATCACCATAAGTCCGTGAAAAATGCACCCTCATTTCAATTAAAGGATTATTTGAGCCTATTCAAATGCCGCAGGGGCTATGTAACGCCCTTGCCATCCTCCAAAGAGCCATGAATGGTTTATTTGGAGATTTAAAGTGCTCTTTTATACTAGTCTATCTTGACAATATCACCATTCTTTGTAAGCCTTTATGATCATCTGACACATCTAAGGAAGGTTTTCCAACGGTTACATCAAGCTTACCTAAAATAAAAATTTATCTATATGATTTTTAAGAGAAATAGATTCTTTGGACCATAGGCTAAGTAGAGCCAGAATATCCACAATGGATGACAAGGTCACAGCCATTTCTAAGAAGTCCCCCCTAAATCCATACATGATGTACATGTCTTTTTAGGGATGGTGGGATAGTATCGCCATCTTGTTCCACACTTTTTTAATATCTCTGAGCCTTTAGTATATTTATTTTAAGAAAGGTTACCCTTCCAATAGAGAGAGGAGCAACAACAGGCCTTTAAACCATTTTTTATAGCTCTCTCCCACTCTTCAGTACTTAGCATCCTAGTTTTGAAAACCTTTTTTACTTTTTACAAATGTAGCAATAAATAAATAGGATTATATATTATCCCAGCACGGTGAAAACCTAGTATCATTCCATCAAATATTATAGAAAAAGCCTGTCAAGCGCTGAATGCAACTATAAGATTACAGTGAGAATTCTTGAAAGTACATCTGGCTTTTAATAATGTTTTGCTTTATTTATATGGAAATAAACCATAATTAACAACCATGCTTCTTTACTTGGGCTTGTACAAATGAAGGATTCTGATGAAAGATTATCCTTATGGGCGTTAAAACTTCAAAGCTATATATAATTCATTATTCATCTAGGGACCATACACCAAAATGCGGATTGTCTATCCAGGCTCCCCATATTAACTTTAACTGATAATGAGGTAAATTGACTCTAAAATCTCCTAACTCAACCGCATTTATGGAAAAACGAGTCCCCAAAATTCAAAAATAATTAGTGAAAAGGACAGCAAAATGTCAAGGATAATATCAGTAACCTGTAAAAACTCATATCTCAATAATGGTAACCCTACATTTGACCTTCAGCTTGTACTGACATCATATTGGTGATACATCTTTAAGTAAGCCACACAGAATTTGGAAAACTCACCAGTGGCTTAAGGCTCATTGTTATTGATAAGGTATGCTCAATTCAATTCAAGATGCATTAGAATCCTGTCTGGTAAGTAAAAGTCAAGCTGGACCTAATCCACAACCTCAACATCCAATGGTTCCAATCTGTAAACTCTTCCATAATATAAATATTGATGTTGTGGGTCCACTCACTCAATCATCAAATGGTCATTGGTTCCTCCTTCTGGGTGTTGATCATTTAACCAAGTAAATCGAGGCTTTATCACTACCTTCCACTTCGGAAAAAGCTACCGCTATGTTCCTATATAATGAATTATTACCCAACATGGGTGCCTTACATAATTCTCTTTAATAATGGTCAGAGTTTTCTTTAATCACTGGTGAATAAATTAACTGAATTAATGGAGTTTACTCAAGTATTTTTAATCCTTACCATACTGCAACCATTGGAATGGTAGAGCGTGCAAACAATTCATTAACTTCAACCCTCCAGAAATGACCATGACTGATCCTCTACATTGGCCCCATTATTTGTATAGTGCAATCCTTTGTCAATCAAATAAGATTGTTGGACATTTGCCCTCCCAGCTGAGAAATAAGAATTTTGAAGGTCAAATTCAGCCAAAGAGGGAAAATGTCAGCCTTTTGCAATTTTATGATGTGGTTAAGAAGACGTTTATTAATAATGAATATTTGGAAGTTGAGAAAATTGGCCAAAAGTCCCTGGACAATTCTCAATGGAACCCCATTAATTTGGGAATCACCAGTTTGAAACCCATATGGGAACTAGTAAAATCAGCAGGTCAGATTTCTCTGACCTCGCCATGGACCTCAGGTGAATCAACGGAAGGCACTCCCCTGACCCCAACAAAGTCCTTCAACGCACCTGTGTGGGGACCCCCCTTTATAGGCTTGGCGGGGGTCCTCCAAGGTACAAGAAATTTCTCAGGCGGTGATTGGCTCAAGTTTATAAGAACATTACCTCACAGGTATGTTTGGGCCAATCAGAATTCCCCTTCCTTCGCTCCTCTGCCCTGATGCAAGTTCCAAAATTATGATACGTTATTCCTGCATATTTCCTAATTTGGATTCATGCAGGCTATTCTGAACATATTCCCAATTTCTCCTCAACCTTTGAAATTACTTAAATACTGGATAATTTGAGGTTGAGGATCATCATTTTTCCCCTTATCACACTCCTAATAAAATCACAAAAATCCAAATTTAGCAGCGCTTTTTATTTATTTTTATCTATAAAAAATCTTTGTGGCTTCCAGCAAGCGTATAGCACCAAGCGAGCACAAATTGGTTGGATTCCCACAAAGCTATCAACATATTATCAAGATGTTTCCCTTTAGAGCTTTGTATGTTGGGAATTCCCAGCTGCCATTTAAAGTGTAGGCCATGTTAGATCAAGCTTCCTCAAAGCCCTTGAATTCAAAATTGAAAAATATTGCCAATGATATTATCTGACTTAAGCGCTGGCTTCTGAGAATTTATCTGCTACCACTACCAGAGAAGCTAATCTGTTTAACAGTAAGAATCATCCTCTGATTATCTTTTACTAGTTGATCTAATACTTTTCTACTATCATTGACCTGTTGGTCACAATAACTAATTGGGCATTAATTGGTTGGGACCCTACAAAGTTATTTATAAATGATGTAATGAACACTCAATTTTGGAGGTCGCTCAGGGAAATGTGATAAATTGAGTAAACATTTAAATTCTCAAGCCTTTTCCCCTGCGCCAAGATATAGAGGGGGACGTTGTTGGGATTCCAATCTGATATAAATATTCATGTACATCTGATGATGGGATCCAAACCAGATCTAAAGATATAGTCAAAAATATTGTCAAGGTAAATCCTCAACCACATTAAATTCTCCTGATTGGGGTTCAGCCCTCACTAAGCAATTAATTGTTGCTTTACTGAAACCTCCCAATATTAAGTTCAAACCCAATATATGCGGCAATTATATCCTGTTTAACATAAGTGATCAGAATGTCACAAAATCTTTAATTGCTATTTAGCATAGATCTCAGCTTGGAAACACTAGGGGATTTTATCCTGAGAATAACTCCCTGATCTCCTATATAATACTGTTTCTAAAAAATAAAGATTGCTCTCTTTTTGCCATCAAATATTTGGCCTATCTCTATTAACTGAGGAGAAATATTAATAGGATTCACCACATGTGAATTTTTACCCCAAGTGAAGGCTTTTGTAAAAAGAAAAATAAAACTCTTAATCCGTCACCCAGGAACTTTAGGTCTCCTGGACTCTCTCTCAGAGGACAAATGGTTGAACACCCCCTCCTTCCCAACACGGACCTACTGGCCCTTTGAGTTCTTCAGGACCTTTAGGACCTTCAGGCCCCCTTGGTCCTTCAGGCTCTTTACTCCCAGAGGTAAAGCCGTAAAAGGCTAGCTCCTGGTTTTGCTGCTGAAGAGTACACACTAGGTTTTTGATTTGTTTGAGGCGTTGATTCTGGGCAGCCACAAGGAGTTGTACATTTTGATGAAAATGATCCTCCATGTGGCCAAAAATATGCTATCTAAAACAGCGAGTTGATTTCAGGTTTTGTTGATTAATTGACAGTTGTCAAAAATTGCTTCTTGATTGTCATGTACGTAGGATGAGGTCATATTATAGAAAATTGAAAATGTGGGAGTGTAAGGTTTGTGTAAGACCCAGTATTGGGAGACTTCGTGGTGTTGAAAACTAATTACTTGTAGGAGGTGATGGATGGCGAGATGGATGAAATTACGGATAGTTTTCAGTCCACAAAGCCAATTCTCCTGCAGGCAGTAGAGCCGAGGTATATAGATATTACATTGTGGAAGGAACTGAAGAAGATTAGGGGTAACTGGAGCGGTCTCCAAAAGAATAGATGCCATTTTATAGCTGTTAGATAATTTCGTGAGGTTCTCATATCAAAGTTTGTACTGATCACTGTCAAAGGAAAGTAGAGTAAACTGGAAAGTGGCCCTAAACTTTAATTTTATGGTCTGCATGGATAATAATTCATATCACAAGGTGCTAATACTTTAAATGATGATTCTTGACCATTTAGCAGGTTGACTTTACTGACTCCTATTATTCTCCATTGCTCATAATAGATGATTTCATTTGTACAGCTCTGAGTTTTCTGTAATGAGCACTCTTATATTGGTGCAACAGTTCTTTTAACTGACGCTGAAATTCAATAATGAGCTCAAGCTGCAAACTAGAGGATAGGTTAAAAAACGAAAAGAGGTGGAAAAATAGACCCTTTTAGTGAGTTAAGTGTCATTATTAATAGGGCGTGTGGGGACTTGATGCCTTGAGGACCCTTTTAACCCAATATTATTAGGATCTTTCACTGTCTTCCAGATTGACCACCTGGACGCGCTCTCAAATCCCTGAATCATCCTTATGACTGCAGCGGTGAAAGTCATGCATCTCAAGGTTCAGGAAGTGGGTATAGTATTTCTCAAGGCGTCTCCATCATTTCTTTTGTGCGTGATTCTTCATGATTGAATCTCAAATTGGTGCCTTCATGGTGAAGTTTCATTTGCACTGTCTCAAAAATTAACTTATTGAAAATCAATTTGGTAGTAGGGAATTTGACTCACTCATCATCTCAAATCCTGACAATGAGCATATATAGATTTCTCTAATAGTTTCCTACACTATTAAGTGCTTAGATTATAAATTCTTGGTAATGTTTAATTTCAGTATGGTATACAAAGGTCATTCAAGTATCATCTTGTAATTCTGAATATGTTAATGTGATGGACAGGTTCTTTCCATATGGCAACAAAAAAATTTTGAAGCAACATACTTAAAATAGTCCAGAGAGGTGATAATGCTCCATAGAAAAGATCCCTAGTCTTTTGGCTGTTGGCACATATGGTGAATAGACCCGTGATAATGGTGAGTGCAATACTGATGGTAAGTAGCCCTCCCTCGCTCTGCTATCCGCTATTGCCTCAGAGTGGACTATGGGCGTTTGTTCCCATATGCTGATAAGGCAATTATTGACCTAGCCACTACAGCCTTTGCGCCAGCTGGCTTTATAGACTTCCGCCCTTTTAAGGGCTACTTTGACTTTGGGTTCCAATATGAGGAGGATGCTGAAGCGGCAGCACAAACTCCTCTAATTTATAAAAAAACCCCATTCCCACAACCCGTACTCGCCTCCCTTCAGACACCACGCTAGTGGTATCCTTTGAAAATCTCCCATCCCACCTTCCACCCCAGGTTTTGTATGACCAGTTGGTCGCGGGGCTCATGGCTTATGGCACTCAGCCCAACCTCATCTTTGCCATTCCGTCTGGTGCAGAACGCCTTGCTGCTCCTCGTGCAACAGCCACCATCATACCACACCACCCTACCATAGCCCAACAAATCCCACCCCGCGCTAGTGTGGCTGCAGCGCCAGATCATTTCTTATGGGCTCAGGTCGATAATGGTAGGCAGATTTGTTCCCTCTGCTTTGGCATCGACCATGCAAAAAGAGCATGCCCTAAGGCCAAATCCGCTGATGCAACTTCTGAGCCCCCTCTGGAGGTTCAGTATGGGGCACTTTGCTGCCCCCTCCCACCCTCCAATCTCGTTCAGTGGGCCCACATGGAAAATCAGCCCCACCCAAAACCTCCATCCTCACTCTCCCACCTAAATCTAAGCCAGCCAATCAGAGCAATGCTTGGACCAACATTCACACCCAAGCAGCTGCCCATTCGCCCAATCCTACCCACTCAAATTTAAATGCACTATTCCAGTGAACCAAAATCCATGGGATCTATTGGCTGAAACTGATGAATCAGGTAATATCCTCATTAGTAAGCATACAGGTCAACCTCTCTGCCATGGCGATTATGGTTGGGCAGCATTTTTCCTTCCCGACTTCAATGAAACCCCTACCCCTCGCCATTTCGCTCCTCTACCAATACAGCCCCCTTCCAAAGTGACCACCAGCTCGCCTTAGCTGCGGTGGCCTCTCCTCATTGCCCAAAACTACGCACCGCGGTGGCCCAGTCAGTGGCTCAGCTCCAGCATGGCCTGCCCACCATCTTCTTCCCCCCAACTTGGGGAGCGCGCGCGCGCGCGCGCGCGCGCGCGCGCGCGCGCGCGCGCGCGCGCGCGCGCGCGCGCGCGCGCGCGCGCCCTGAGTCTCCCTGCAGTGACATCTCAAAACTATTTGATGATGCTGAAATCGCTGTTATGAATGTCGCAACGCTTGCTTCATTCAACCCTCAGCCAAAATCACCCGCCACAGTATCTCCCTTTTCACCCAACTTCCTGAAGCCCGCAAAGAAGCTGAAGTTCTCCTCGCAGCTTTTGTTGAAACACTTTCCCATCATTATCTTGATGCAGAAGTGGAAAACTCCTACTACGCTGACCTCAGCCCCCACTATGCAGATGCCCCAACGCCCTGGCTCTCTGCTCTGATCTGGTACTGTAACCAACACCCCTTGATCGAGGTGGGTCTTTCTGAAAACCAACCCCCCGACCCCTCCTCACCCTCTGCCATGGTGGGTTAAGCAGTTTCTGCTTCCCACCTGGTTAGTAGTTTGTTTTGCCGTTTTGAGTGTTGTGATCGGTACTGTCTGTCCCCTGGTCAGCATACCTCGAATAAATCCAATACTGATGGTAAGTATCAGGGGTTTTCCACTGGAGAGGGCAAACAAGGGTGCATAGCCCTATTAAGTTCCAAGATGTAATTGATTTTGGCCGGTTGAATTATACATAAACATTTTAATGGTAATTTACTTTTTTTTGGGTGTTTATATGTTATTTATACAGAATATTCAGAGTTTTAGAATACAAAGATACATTATTTAACGTTTATCAGGATTATTTTTAAGGGTGCAGTTGTGATGCTACTGTAAGCCTCCAGGGTTTTGGGTTTGTACGGCAGGTTTTTAGACTTTTGGAAATTCTCTGACCTCTTCTAGAATTTTTTTCTAAAATCAGTATGAACTATCAAGGTGGCACACAATCTCGCATACATTTGGATTTATCAATACTTAAATCAATATTTTACCAATCAATTGTTGATGGTTTTCCTTATTTGTAAACTTTACCTTTTTAAACTGCCAATTAACATGTAAAACCACCAGTTTCCAATCTCCTGAGCCCTCAGTATCCTCAGTTAAAGACTTAATATTCATACAAGTGAATAATAAGGCAATGTGGCAGTCTGGAAGCGCTTTGACCATCACATCACCCCCTCAGAGAATAGCCCCTCTTTTCCCAGAGCTCCATTACCTTCTATGGGCAGTTGGCGCAGCCATTGGTTCTTTTTTATTTTTTTAGGCGCAGCCATTGGTTCTTTTAAGACAATTCCTTGACTGGGTACCTAGATCTGGTGACCAAATAAGAGTGTTTGACTTACGACATCTTTGTGTATAGAATCTTCTCTATGTTGTACTATATTTTCCTGGGATTGTTATATTTGACAAGTCCAACAACTACAGTATGGAACCTTTGACTTTTTCAATTTATGACATGTGTAACACTGGTGTGTGCGAAAACCTTAAAAATTCTTACTTTTAAGCCACCTTTTTTTACCTGGCGTAGGACTCTGTAGGGAATATAGCAACTGGATCAAACTTTCTGCAACGGGTAGGTTCTGTTTAATATTTGGTGTAAACCATGACAAGGTCACTGGTCTGATATGTGGGGGCCTCCAAACTGTGGGTATCTGTTTTACATTTTTTGAGTTTATCTCTATGTATAAGTTAGCCCTCAGTGTTTCAAAATTTTTATTCATCTCAACTACTAGATCATTGGGTGAGGGGTTTAGGCCCTTGTTGTGTCCCTCCATCATCCTTGAATTGAAGCCATGATGGCGTAAAATGAAACATACTAGTGGACAAGTGGGTGAATTGTTGTATTCAGGTTAGTTAAGCTTTAGCCAATTGGATCATCATCCTTGTTGGGTGTTGAGGTAGCACTGGAGGTACCGCTACGATGTTTAATTTTTCATAAATTTTATTTGCCAACTGATTGAGGTGGTATTCTGACAAACGGCAATGGTTAATCTTGAAATTCTCAGGGAGGTGCCCCATAATTAGGAGATGAACTGGTCCCTCTGTTGGAGATTAATTCCTTGGGGAGCTTAAATTTAGAGAATACTTCTTTGAAAAAAGTCCCCACCAAATCTTTTACCACTATCTATGCTTTCAAGGAAAAACTCTGTGTACTTGGTAAAATAACTCCCCATCACAATGATGGCGTCATACCCTTTTGATTTTTGTAGACTAATATTGAAGTCCACACTCAGGTATGACCATGTGAGCTTGACATTCTTAATAGTCTTGAGTTTTCTAACTAGTTTTTACATTGATTTTTTGACCCCCAGGAACAGGTGAGGCAACATAGGATTTGACCTCTTAAAGGTACTCTTCAATTATGACCATGATTAGCTTCATCAATAATAGCTCTGCCATTTTCTCTACATGAGAGGCCCGCCAAAGGGTGGTCATGACAAGATTCAATTACATCCTCCTGAAGTTTTTGAGTAGGGACCAAACCTGGCCTTTTTAAAATAAGATCTTTCTCCTTTCAGTAGTTTATATACTTGATGTTATCGTCTCCTTCCACATTTTTTGATAATTACTTTCAGTAGGTTGAGTATAGCTTAGCCACTCATATCTTTCCCATCAGATACCTGTTGCTTTCTTTGATTATTAAAAACAAGGTCAAGGTAGCATTGTGGTGGTGTTATAAAGATCAAGCTCCTCATTGGAAAATATCATCTTTGGATCTTAGCATGATAGATTGGGCGGCACATTGTTTTCCCCTGTACACAATAGATCTAAAAGTGTACTAGGCCAGCTTGAGGCACCAGCGTGCCTGTCATTGGTTTATCTCCTCCGAGCTCTTGTAAAATTGAAGTGCTTGTAGTCATCCTAACAATGAAAGGTGACAAGCGTAGAGGTGGTGCTGAAATTTCTCCAGGGTGGATACAAAAGATATGTTGAATCTTGGCGATTTGGTAAGTACCCGCTAAAGGGTTCTTTATACAGGGTTTCCCCCATTGAACAATTGTAATGGTTGATATGGTGATTGCCAGTTCCTCAATACACCTTTATCACTTAATTTTTATAATAACACGGGAGCAATTTCCCAATCACTTCTTTATTAAAAGAATATATCTTCAGCGGATCCTTCCTTCATCCACGCTCTTCTTCTCTCTTCTTTCTTCACTTAATCCAAGACAAGTTCTCCAATATCCTTGTTTCACTGATATCCCAGTGGCCTCTGCCAGTACTGACTCTTCCGCTTAGTTTATTAATATCGCCATCTTTTCATCAGTTTCAGCATATTATTCTTTAATTATTTATCGCCTTGATTTGAGGCGATCTAAAACCCTTTCATTGAATGTTGACATTGTCTTTAATTAGAGGCAAAACAATATGAAATTGTTATATCTGATATAGCTCATTAATCCCAATATTGCTAATTTGAAGTGCTTAAATTACTAATACCAGTTTAATTCTGGCGGATTCCATTCAATTCTCAATATTGACTTAGGGCTCATTGCCCAGTCATATTAGAATCACAACATTACCCCCTTCTTGAATAGACGATGAGGCTCCTATTGCTTATATGCTTGGAGGAATTTTGCATGCACTCAGTTAATGATCTGACCGCTAATGGGCCCCTAATAGTATATGTGTCAACCCCAGTTTTCTCAATGACTTCAAATGGATTAATCCATATACTAGCTATTTTGTGCTTCCAGCCAAACCCATGCTGATTGTGGAATAACACCATATCCCCATCTTTGAACTGCATTAGACTACTCCGCCGTGCTTGGTCTGCAGCCTGAGTTTTTATTTTCTTGGTGAGGGGGAATGAGTACGCTTCAACTTGTAACTTAATCAGAGTGTTTGTAAGGGTAATTAGATATCGCTGTGGATCCAAACCGCCAGTGTCCTCAATACAGGCATATAGCAGCGCAGGCAGAGCAGGGTGCCGCCCATAAAGCAATTAAAAGGGGCTTTTTCCCGTGGCTAATTGATAGCTTATGTTGTAGGTGAATACCGCGGTAGAAAGAAGGGTATCCCAGTTGGAGGGTCTAGCTATAACCAGTTTCTGGAGTATATTCACTAGAGTCCCATCAACTCGCACAACCATTTCGTTAGACTCAGGGTGATACAGGGTTGTTAGGACCCCACGAATGGCTATTAATTCGTTGAATTTGGGTATAATGTGGGAAGTGAAGTTGGTTTCATTGTCAGTCAGGATAAACTGTGGGCAGCCATGCTGCTGTATGATACATTCCATTACAAACTTAGCCACAGTAACTGCCCCCAGATCCCAAATGGCTCGCGCCTCCACCCACTTTGTCAAATGGTCAATTGCCACCAGGATATACTTAGACTGATTTTCTCCAGTTGGCAGGGGGTCCAAAACATCGATATAGATGGTGTGCCAAGCAAAGCAAGGTTTTACCAACTGGTATGAAGTCTTCTGATTGAACAGCTTCTCCACCTGGCACTGGTGGCAGCAAGACAGGGTCTCGAGCACATCATATTGCATGCTTTCCCAATAATACCTTGGTCTTAAAATTCAAGAGTTTTCTGAACTCTGCCATGGCCAACTGCTCGATGTGCACTCATAATAATATTTCAGCGATTAGAAGGCCTAGGTATATTCATGGTTGTGTCCCCTATATGCTTATACAATTCTCCATTTCTTAGGAATGTATTGGTCCTGAGTTCGTCTAGTAACTTGATTACTTGAGGCGGTTCATCTTTGTATCTTCCGCTGAGCATTTTATTGAACATTATATTGCTTAAGTCCGCCGTAACTGCAATTGTCAGTAATCTCAATAAACAATCAGCATTTTGGTGTTTGGCTCCCAGTCAATGTAAAATCTCAAAGTCATAAGCTTGCAGTTTAAGAGCCCATCGTGCTAGCCGCCCTTCAGGCTCCTTTAAATTCTGCAACCAATGCAATGATGCATGATCCATCATGACTTTAAACTTTACTCCATGCAGGTAAACTCAAAACTGTTTATATGCATAGATCACTGCTAAGCATTCTCACTCAGTTATGGTGTAATTGCGTTCATGGCAATTCAGGCTGCAACTACAGTATGCCACGGGGTGCTCTTCTCCATCAATGTCCTTCTGAGACAGGACTGCCCCAACAGCAGAAAGGGACGCATCTGTTTGCACTATAAATTCCTTATCAAAATTAGGATAGTGCAACACTGGCGCACTGACTAACGCCATTTGAAGTGTATTGAAGGCACATTGACATCACTCCATCCATTTGAACATTGCATCTTTCTTCAATAACTTGAACAGTGGACCTCCGATGCAACTGAAATTGGGTATGAATCGGCGGTAGTAACCCACCATTCCCAGAAACACCTGAATGTCCCACTTATTAGCGGGTTTAGTCATCCTCTGAATGGCTTCTACCTTGGCTGGTTGAGGTCTTAGCCCAGTTGCATCCACCACAAACCCAAGATACTCAAGCTGATCCTTGAAGAAGTGGCATTTATGAGGCTTGATTTTGATATTGGCCTCAGCCAGTTGGCGAAATACCTCTTCCAAGTGAGTGAGATGCTCAGTAAATGTGCGAGAGAAGACGTTAATATCATCGAGATATACAAGAATGCATGACAGCTTCAGATCACTCAGTATAGTATCCATCACTGTTGAAATGTAGCTGGGGCGTTACATAGTCCCTGCGGCATGCGTGTTGGTTGGAAAAGCCCTTTTAAGGTGATTATTGCGCATTTTTCTTGCTCCTCCCTAGGCAACTCAATTTGCCAATACACTGGATATCAAATCCATCGCTGAGAAGTAGTGGGCTCCACCAAGCTGATCTAGCGCATCATCAATCCATGGCAGAGGGTATGAATCTTTTTTGGTGATGCTATTGAGCTTCTGGTAGTCAATTACTACACGGTTAGTGCCATCCTTCTTTTTTACAATTAGGACAGGCGAAGCCCATGGGCTCTTGGATGGTTCAAGCATTCCCTGCTCCAACAGTTTTTCAATTTCCTCAGTGACAACTTCTTCAGCTGCCCATGATTGATGGATTGGTTGAGACCTGATGGGAGGATGGTCCCCAGTATCAAGTCAATGAACAACCCCCTGAGCGCACCCCAGATCATGATCATCAACCGCAAAGATCTCTTTATACTTTTGAAACAGCGCTTCAGCCCGCTCTTTCTGATCTTCTGATAACCCCAATAAATTTTTCCTTTGGTACAACCACCATTGCGCTGAGAGATGGTTCGATGGGCAAACCAAATTCATCCAGAGAACTGAACTCATGAACCTGTTTAATCTCTTTTACCAAATTCAGATGTAAATATGCTATAATCTGATGCTGGCGGATTCAAACGGGACTGTTCTGAAGATTTGCTATCAATACTTTGATTTCCCCATGGCCTGGTAGTATGATGCCAGGAGCCACATGGGGCTCAAGCCATGATTGATGATAAGGCCCAATGATCTCCCCATAGAGCCCCGCTGGCACTTCCACCTCTAACTCAGTGTCAATTATTACTTGATGTCCAGAGGGAATGGATATAGCTCCAGCTGCTCTAAGCGGTAACCCTTGGTATTTGTATATCTGATGAGGAAGGGTCCGCGTTCTCTTTTTTAAATGATGATAGCGCACTGAAATCACCCCATCGCTGTAGGCAAGGTTTGATTTGTCCCATGTGCATTGAACTCTTCGACGCTCTACAAGAGGAGAAATATATAGGGATTCGCTGCCCCGCAATGGCTAGGGTCTCTTCCATCATGTCAACTATAGCCCCATAATGTCGCATAAATGCAGTTCTGATCAATAAATCATAGTTGGCTGTTTGGCAATACCACTGCTGGAGCCACCACAACAATAGATCTGAACCGCAAGGGAAGAGCGCTATATGCTCCCTCAGAAGTGGTGGTTTCAGCTCCACGCGGTCCCATACACCACTCGGTGGTCTATGTCAGGTTTTATGGACAACTTTGCCACCAATTTGATGGAGACAATGTTAACAGGTGCATCTGTATCGATGATAGCCTATATTTGAGTTTTAGCTAACACAATGTCACAGTAAGTGCATTCTGAGTAAGATGCATCCTGGTTATTCACCTTGTGTACACTTAAGGATTCAGGTTTTTCTCAGGAAACTCATAATACCCACACCAATTTTAGGGTATCTGTTTACAATAGTGTCCACTGGGAGGGCGACGTCTATCCCCCTCAATGACAGGGCATCTGTGACCGGTTCTTGCTGATCTAACAGATTTTGGTCGAACATTTGACAATCATAAAGCTTTGGTTGATCTGGTGAGTTTTTGTCCGCCATTTCTTCAACGTGCGCTGGGGGCAGCACATTTACTTTCCCAACTAGCGGGTGGTAAAGGAATATATCATCATACTGAGAAGCTTCAGCTATATACTAACACAGTAGACTCAGGTGGGACATTTAAGTTTGAGGTAGCAGAAGTAGAGAGTCCCTTCTCTACTCCGCTCAGACTTTTCCCTGATAGCCCTGCTCTCGTTGAAAGGGAGGGATCTGTTGGTTAGGGCACCATCATCCCATATGACCTTTTCATCCACAAACAAAACAGCTTACTCCGTAAGACCTACAGTCATGTTTAGGATAAATTGGTACATAGGGCAGATGATTTTGAAAAGGTTTGACGTGACCAGACCCCCCATAGTATAATGACCACCCCCTTCCAGCATTGTTAGGTCCAGATTGGTAGCAGGTAAGATTTGATCAGCAATTGAGGAACGTCCATTGTACCGAGAAGAGTATCCTGATGGAATTTCTACTGCCCAGTTATCTCTTTTCACATAATTAGGGCGAACAACTGTGACAGCGCGGATCTGCTTGCTATTGGGTGGAGTGAAATTAGCAGATAATCAACGTACAAGCTAAGCAAGTTTAAGGAGAGGTACGTCCGGCTATAACAATGGAGCTATGACATTATAAAGTTCAGGGTATGGCTTCACCGCTGAGGCCATAGCTATACACACATCAACTTTGGATAGAATGCCTGCTCCGATCAGCACATGCGCTTCCATAGTAAATTGGTCAGCAAATGCAGTGAGGGTCTCATTCCGCTGAAACCCAATGGTCAAGAACTCGGCTTTTCGCTGCAACATTTTTGCAGTTCCGCCAAATAGTCGCAGCACAGTCTCCTTAACTTCATGGTATGAGACAGAACTAGATGAGAGGTAACAAATGACATGATCCGCAATTCCAACATCCAAAGAGGAGAGTAACAGCTTTGCCCTTTGTCAATATGAAGTTCCCTCCATTACAAACTCAAATTGGCAAAGGAACCCATGAATATTTCCTTCACGATTGAATGGTGGCAACTTGTCACTATAAACTTTTTGAAGCAACTCATCCTGTCTTTTGATCACAGTATCTAACACAAGTTTCAACTCCTCATAGGGCCCAGGGCCATTGTTTAGTGCGGATTTTGTTTGGAAACAACCAGAATGTGACATAGCCGCTGGTTGAATTTTCATATTTTTGTTATTGGTCAATGGGCCCCCTGTAGTGAGCACCACTGTTGAATCTCAGCGATTTGGTAAGTACCCGCTAAAGGGTTCTTTATACAGTGTTTCCCCCATTGAACAGTTAGGACAGTCAATATGGTGATTGCTGGTTCCTTAATACACCTTTATCACTTAATTTTTATAATAAACACGGGAGCAATTTCCCAATCACTTCTTTATTAAAAGAATATATCTTCAGCGGATCCTTCCTTCATCCACGCTCTTCTTCTCTCTTCTTTCTTCACTTAATCCAAGACAAGTTCTTCAGTCTCCTTGTTTCACTGATATCCCAGTGGCCTCTGCCAGTACCAACTCTTCCGCTTAGTTTATTCATGTCGCCATCTTTTTCATAGGTTTCAGCATATTATTCTATAATTATCTATCGCCTTGATTCGAGGCGATCTAAAACCCTTTCATTGAATGTTGACACTGGCTTTAATTAGAGGAAAACCAATATAAAATTGTTATATCTGATATAAATCAAAATCCCAATATCGCCTCATTCTGAAGCACTTAAATTACCATTACCAGTTTGTTTCCGGCGGATTCCATTCATTTCGCCATATTGACTTAGGGCTTATTGTCCAGTCATAATAGAATCATGACAAGGTAAAAGCTCCTTATTGTGACCATATAGTATGTCTCTGCCAGGAGCATCTTCCTATTGAAAAACCCACTGGATGGTTATCTTCAACTTCCCCCATCTACAGGAGGACCTCCCCATTACAAAGTTTAAGACAATGGTTTCCACTTTGAACAGCTTAATTCTTTCCTTTGTGGGCTAATACGGGTGGTGAAGAGGAACTATTGAAGGCCTAGAATGAACGCTCCTAGTACCTCCCCATTAGAACTAAAATTGAGTGGTCATTCTGGTTAATGATGAAACTGGCTTAGAGAGATTCTTGGTGAATTGACACAAGAAGCTCACCACTCAAAAAGCTTCTGACTCCCATTATATCTTTTAGGGGTGGACCATTCCTCCACTACTTACAACTTAAAAAGGCAAATGGCAATGCCACCTCTGAGTATGGCATCGCTTAAAATGATACTAACTCCATATAAAATTCATATTTTGGAAGCTTCAAGTGGAGGTTTTCATGGTCAATCACCTCAAGAACTTTTGGGATTTCTACCTGATGCTCCTCTTTGGACTTAGAGAAGGTAAGATAACATACATATGTGCGACAAATCACTCCACAATATGGTCCCATGACACGTGGTCAGTTATGTGCAAAAAAAATTTCTGGAGCGTTCCTTAACCCAAAGAGAATGAAATAGTGCTCAAATACCAATGTTGGGATTATTATATTCTATATTATCCAGATGTATCAGATTTCAAATTTAAATTTGTCTTATCCTACTTTTGTTGACTTGTTGGTAAGTACCCATAAGCAAAGTTGTAATTATCAGTATCAGAATTTTATTGTTTGGAGCTGTTCTTATAGAAATCATTTTTTATATTTAATTTATTGTGGGGAGGGCCGACCAGGGGACAGACACTTCTGAAAGTAAACACAAAAGAAAATGAAACTTAGTAACAGGGGAGGCACCCCAGAGAAGCGATTCTATCTCCTGTTACCAGAGGGAACGCCACTATGAGGAGGAGGTGGGAGCGTGTAAAGGAGCCGTAACCACAATTGAACACGTGTGGAGGAAGGGGTCTTAATTGATGAACCAAAGTGGGAACCAGGAGGAGACCAGCCGATGGCGACGCGGTGGGAGGTACCCAAACATCCACGCTTGAAAGTGGTCTACCAAATGGGACCAGAATCTGTGGACAGCTTCTGGGAGGGTGGGGGTGGAGCCTGTGATGACATCCAAGACAGTTGTGTGGATAGTCCACATGGCAATTGTGACCACTAGAGCACGGAGGGAGGGTGGAAGAGGGGATACCATAGATAAAGCAAACATTTCCCTAGACAAACTGAAGGGATGTGCTTGATCCTGGCCAAGCAGACGTTGAACTTCGCGCCATATCACTTCAGAGGTAGGGCACTTCTCCAGGCAGTGGAACAGCGTTCCATACTGTCCACACACGACGCAGGATGAGTGTAAAGCGTTAGAGCGCTCAGCCATATGGTACACCCACCTCAGGCAGCGCCACACATGGGAACGGATATGAGGCAGAAACAGGGGGTGGTGTGCGTATTTCCAAATAGTCTTCTGGGTCTCAAGGGAATAAGGGATGTCCATCATGTCCAGGTAGTCCACCCTGGATAGGACATGGGGCCGCGTGGGGATCAAGCCATCTTGAATGGGTAGCCCCTGTAACTCCTGTGTGAACTGAGGAGAGGGGAGGCCTCTCTGGGCTGTGTGTCCACAAATAAAGATTCTCCACACAGCGCTCCGCATGGAGAGGAGGATTCGTTTGAAGTGGGGTTTAGTACCGTGAGGACCTGTGGCTGATGGGTGGGAAGCCAGATATTTCATCAAGGAATGAGGATTCGATGGATTGGTAAGGCCCAGGCCGCGGGAGAAGTTGGAGTGGGCCGCGCGGGACCAGTGTTGGAAGGGGAGCGTAAGGGCAGTGACAGCCGCAATCCAGGTGCCCAGGATCTTGGTAGCATAGGCTTTATATTCGAGCAGGCCCATGCCACCATGATGACGATGGCTAAACATGACCTCATGCCACACGGGCAGTGGGCGGCCGGGCCTGAGCCACCCTTGTAGAAGGGCATACATAGATTTGAAAAAACCCAGGGAGAAGGCGATGGCGTGGGCTCCAAACCAGACTTTGGAGAGGAGCATAGAGTTGGCTAAAACAACCCTGCCAGTAAGGGAAGTAGGGTGGGCTCTGAGGGAGGCGATGCGCTTTGTCACGTTGTCTAGAATATGACCTTCCATTACTGCTGAGGAATACCCGCCTGCCTCCGCCCACACGCCCAGATGGCGGGCAGGCCCTATGGTAGGGCGTGGCACAAAGGTGAGCACAAGTGGGGCGGTGTGGGGTGAGCAGGGAAGGCGAGCATGTGTGCGAGCATATGGGTCAGGCTGGGCACTGGTCGCTGGGGCCCAGCAGGTTTGATACTGACCAAGGAGGATGATTTCGGTTTTGGAGGCTTTCAGTGCATCATTACTTACCCGGGAATACTCCTGGATGAGAGCTTCAAGCGCGCTTGCATCTTGATCATTAGACACCCTGACTACACAATCATCTGCTAACGCCATCATCTTGACTGGGGCTTGGCCTGGTGCATGGACCTCAATGAGGCGGGCATTCATGTTTCGAAGTAGTGGGTCAAGGCTGAAGTTATATAAGAGTGGGCTAAGGGGGTCCCCTTGGCGTAGGCCCCTTTGAGGGCGGACTACTTCCATTAGGAAGCCAGGGCCACGCACTGCCATTGTTGCAGATTCCATAAGCATCATCACCCAGCTGATGAAGCGAGGGGGTAAGCAGAATTGGTGGAGGCAGGCCCTGAGGTATTCCAAGTTTACTCTATCATAGGCCTTCTGTTGATCCAAGAATACTAGTGACCCAGAGGATGTGGACTGGCATGCGTTAGCCACAGAGTGCGCATTGTCCCAAATTGACCTTCTGGGTATGAAACCGAATTGTTCTGGGGAGATGGTGTCAGAGGCTACAATCCCTAGATGGTTAGCTATGATTTTGGTTAAGATTTTTGTATTCGTGTTAGTTAGAGAAATGGGGCGCCATTTGGCTAGGTCTAGCTTATCCCCTTTCTTGAAGAGTGTGATGGTGAAGTCCTATTGCCCTCCTGGTAGAAGGCGCATATCCAGAAGGCTCTGGTTGAGGGAGGCAAGCAGCCTTGGGGATATATATATGAAGTACTTCTTATAGAGCTCATATGGAATGCCATCAGGGCCTGGGCATTTCTGATTTGGTGCACCGTGGACAGTGGACCAGAGTTCATCTGGAGTAATCAAATTCATTAACTCTGGGTATTAAGAAATGGTGTGGATGTGAGTGCTATCAAGAAATTTCGTCATTTTGGCTGGCTGAATTGGATCAGATTGGTACAACTTAGAGTAATACTTTTGTTTTTTGATCGCCACTTCAGCCAGCTTATCTGTGACGGAATCGTCTGACCTCCACACCTGTGTGCAGGCCACACTCTGGCACGGTGCAAAGAATTTTTTAAAAAAATAAGTGGAGCATGTGCCACCCTCTGTAATGTGTTTGGCCCTGTACTGAACATAAACCCAATGTTTGTGTTGTCTTTCAAGCGCATTGAGGTGGGCAGATGCTTCTGCCCACTTCTGGCCCCAAGCAGGTCTGAAGCCTGTGGCTGGTATGTTGGACTCCAGGTGTGCCAACACTGCCAGAGCGTGCGAGATGACAGCTGATGTAGCTTGTGAGCGTCGGGAGGAGAGGTGGCAAGCATGGTGGATGGTATCCGCTTTGAAGGCTGACCATGTGGAAATTGGGTCCACGCAAAACGGTGTAATAAACTCTTTTGCTGAAGTCACTGATTCCACCCATGTGGAAAATCCTGGTGACGCTTGTTTGGGTGGGCGGAGTTTGCACCAATGTGGAGCCCTAGCCACTGTGACGGGTAAGTGGTAGGTTATCAAGACCAGCTGGTGATCGAGAAATTAATTTTTGATGTGTGGAAGTGGGAAATATGAGATCAAAGTTCACCAGCATGAGGATAAGTTCGATGTGGGATATGGACCTTAATTGGCTGTTGTGGACGTGGGGGCGCGTCATGTTCTCAAGCAGCGGAGCTTGCCACAGCAGTGCATCTAATAATCCAAGGGTGGTCTTTAGAACGCGAAGTTCTACATGACCCTGGGGCATGGGATGAGGAAGGCTAGCAGTCTGTAGATGTGTTTAACCAACAGTTCATGTCGCCAACTATGAAAGGGTCAGGGGGTAATGGAAGATATTTGACCAACAAAAAAAAAATTCACAATGCTCTCATGCACAGGTCAGGGCATAAATGTTGACGATAGCGTGCACCACGTTGGCCCACAAAAATGTGACAATGTGGACTTGGCCATTGAGGAAGGATTCAGATGATTAAAATAAAAAAAAATATTTTTCTGAACAAGCACCCCACAGTGCTCAGACCAGAAGGAAAGGGAAGGGAGGAGCATGGTTTTCCTAAGCATCCTCGGAACCTTGCAGACAGTGGGACTCCTGGATGGCCAGGATGTCCACAGGTAAATTTTTTTGTAAAAAACTCAGTTTTCTAGCCCAGGATGGCGAAGCCTTGAGTCTGGCGATGTTCAACGTCCCTAGAGTGAAGGCTTCCCCCATCACACCTTAGGTGTGAGGGGGTGGGCACCTGGGCCCACCAGCCTCCTCTAAATCCCCACAGGCCTTCACAGCGGTTCAGGTGTTTGCAGCAATGCTATAAGAAGATTTGTTAATTTTAGCAGACAGGTTTGCGTTGGATTTTGCCTTTGCTTTTGGTTTCCCTGCTGTTGAACAAATTTTTTGTGGTGTGGATGAGTTCAGTGCACCAACGTTCAGGTCAAAAAAAATTTTCAGATAGGTTGGAGACCAAATTGGTTCTAATCGGGGTTTGGTTACAAAGGCCAGGTGAGATTGAGTCACCCATCAGATCCTCAGATTGGGTGGCCCAATTGGCTTGGGCATCCCAATCTGATTGGTTAAGGGATTCCCAAGTTGCTTCTGCTGCAAAGGTTTCAATGTCCTCCTGGAGTTGGGAGTGTGGGATAGCGGAGGCGGCCTTGGCCGCTTCCTTGGCCGTGGCCCTGCAGGCCTGTTTGGCCTTCTTTCGCTCTTGATGGGAGACAGGCTTTACTAGTAAGTAGCAGCCATGTGCTCCCCACGGGAATGCCTCTTTGGTACTTGTAATTGGTTCATAGTGAGCCTCCCCGTTGGTCTCGGCTTCCAAGGGGTGCTCTTGGAATGTGATGCCCTCCTTGGTGGAGCATTTGTGTGCCTTATGGCCAAACGCGTCACAATGGGTGCAGATGGAGGGTGCGCTGTCTACGGTTAACCAGAAAGGGTGGGTGGTATGCCCTTTTGATATTAATAAAAGTGGAGTGCAGGATCTGGGTTAGGTCCTTCACAATCTCCTTAGTTAGGGTCAAAACTGCAATGGCTTTGCCAGTGCACAGGTGTGGCATCAGCATAAAGTGTTGCATCTCAAAGGATTGTATTTCACTATATATGGTGAGACCAGCTTTCAGGTGCTGCTCCATAATGGCACGCTTGACTGTAGTGGGCAAAAAGTTGAACGTGAGGAAAATTTTGTTTGAATTTTGTCCATCTGGTGCGCTTGATTTTGATGACCCGCTGCCCTTCAGGGAGGTCAATCACAACGTGCACTGTAGCAGCTTTGTCTGCTGCCTCCTTGTTTTGAAACTGAGATCCAGCTAACCGCATGACATGAAGTGAGGTGCAACGTACACCACAGTTGGGAAATGAGTGTGCACATCCCCACAAAAATTTTCCCACAACGCTGTTTGTTGAATATCCAGGAACACCCAAACTCCATATTCCACTGACGAGAGTGTTTGAGAGTGCAGCGTGTTGATGTACTTGTTACATCGCGCCTGCCAAGTGAGGATTTCTGGGGAAATAGTAACCGCCAGTTTTTTATTTTTGTCTAATAGGCCAGTTTCTCCAGTGCGTTTGCAAACGTTGGAAGTCGTGGACCTACCACCTGCACCTTTTACCTTACTTGCCCAACTGCTCCCTGACATGGGCGCAAACTAATATCCTCTGTGAGATTATCAAACTAAATTCAGACTTGAATTGATAAGTTGCAAAAGTGATTGCAACGAGAGAGAAAAGTTACAGAAATCATTTTTTATATGTTCTTTGAATTTTGGTTCCAATTTTGATCATAATTAATGGCTTGTTGGGCATAATCGCTGTCACTATTTATATTGTGAATATGGCTGTTGGTTTATAATTATGAGATATATTTTTTTGTAGTTTAACTTGATTTTTATTGCCAATTTGATAAGGGTAGTTGTTAGAGTTAAAGAAGGGTTGATACCACATTTCATGGTAGTAACTTGTAGGTTAGATTGAGCAATACACCTGCTGTAAATAGCAATCTATCCCATTATCTAAGCACTGCAACTAGCTTGTTAAGGTTCAACTACTGGGTTTGGTTAAAGGCATTGGGATATGCTATTTCTTAAATCAGCCCACAAGGATTGTAATCAAGTTTATGGTGGATGCTGACTAGGTGGAAGAATAAGTGAATAAAACATCTATCATTAGTGCGACTTTTTAGGGCTAAGATCATATGTAAAGGATGACATTTTCATTGAGGTGCCACCAAAGGGTTGAGCACAAAACTTCCCTATGTATACCACTTGTTTTATATTACAAAGACAGAACATAGAATATAGACAGTTAAAATTTGTTACATTAGAAGTTTTTTTGGAAGATTTGAAGAGATCAATTACCTCTATTATTTTCTCAAGTCACCTGAAATGAGGTGACATCACTTGCTCGTAAGGGAGCCCAGAGTGGCGTTAAAAACCATTATGAAAGAGACATGAATAACTAGTTGTATTCATATATCTAGCACTCTCCTTTAATATTATGAAATCAGTCACAGAACCTGTGCATTAAACTTGTAAAGTTTACTTTGGTGCTTACTATAGGGGCAGCTGAGTCTTTTCTGACCAGATAGCAAATTATAGTTATTTATACCTTGATGCCCTTTAAGAATAAACTGCAGAAGTTGTGAAGAAAACAGGAGACAATAAACAAGAACACATTGAATTGGCGTCACATGATATTATGACGGCTTTAAAAAGGATAAATTATAAGTTTGAAGGAAGTAAACATGCCAAAAAGTTCAATAGTGAGTTATACGGATAAGTTTCACCTTTAAATATGAGGAAACTACAAAATTAGGGACTTACTGTCCCATAAAGTTGTTTGGGAAGCATATATGCAAAGACTCTGTCAGTTACATAGATATTTAACTCAAATTCATAAAGCAAATCCAAGTTATGGAGAGTCATAAATGCAACGGTTTCCAGTTAAGTGTTGATGTAATTGAAAATGAGTCATAAGAAGAAAGCCATGTTGAAGGCTTACAGCCCCTAAGTATTATGCTTGGGGCTTTTTCAACACTTTTGCAATGTCTCCCGATAATACACTAGTTACCATCAGGATTATTGTCAAGTAACACGCATTGTAGTCAACCTAATGACGACCAAAGACTTATGAAATACTACAGAATTGCTTAATTTTCGCTGGGACAAAACCCTGGCAATTTTCTGACGTTTCAAAATGACTATATTTGGGTATGGCTTCATCAGAATGTGAAATCTTCATTAACTGTTTAAACACTGATAATCAAAATCTGGTGATGCTTCATCCAAATGAGAATAAATGGACTTTATGAAGATGCCAAGAACATGATAATGAGAGATTTTGGCAGCCCAGAACAGATGGCTAGACGCAAAAAAGAGTTCATGGCATACAGATTAAGAAAGTTAATCCTTAGTATCTTCTTTACAAGCATACTTTACCAAGAAGCTCAAATCCTACAGATTCAAAAGTTTTGACTAACATCAACTCTTATATTGTCATGTAAACGACACTTAGGACCCACTGAAACCTACAATGAGCTATAGTTTCAGCGGCATCAAAGAAGAATTTTAGCTTTGCAAATGGTAGAATATCTAGATATATTAGATTCAACTTTCAATGCACATAACTGAAATTCTTAGTCTATATTCAATAATAACCTGAATATGGGGGAATTTAAAGACAAGAATCAGGATTTCCTAAACTGGGTGCCAAATAAAAACTCTAATGGGCAAAAATGGGCAGACAATCCCATAAAATCCATCATTTAAGGGGTGTAACTAGGCATTACGCCTTCCAATGTTGGGGCAAGAAGCTAAGGAGCAGGCGAATATCAGTCAGCCTTAAGAATAAATACAGGAAATTTTGGGAAAGATTCAGATGTCAGTATAAGGAACAATCTAGATCTACAGAATGCCCCGTTTCACCTAGTATTTATCTGGTGACTTAAAAATTTTCATATTTGTTTGTGAATGACATCACTCATGATCCTCTCTATCACTTTTGATCCTTAATGCTGTCATGAGAGTTAGAGCAAAGTCAAAAGACAGTGATCCTGAGATAGTTAAGGAGGTTACTCAAACTTTATGCACATAAGTTGTTTGAGAAAGGCTAGCAATGCCAAGGATGATAAGAATTGCTCAAGGTAAAGCTTGATGATGTCAACATCTCCATCCCAATTAAGTGTAATCAAGTGATTATTTCTGGGACTTTTTTTTCAACTATTTCAAACGTTAGGAATGGCAAAGAATGCTGATAATCAAGTAATGGAGAAAATGGGAGACCTGTCAGTAATATAATGACAATTTGTGATAGGGTCGCCTACTATGTCACTAAAATTGATTGCCAGCCCCAAAAAAAACGTAAATCAGGGCCTCTTAAATCATTTATAATTTGGCAATGGACGCCTACACAATTAAAAAACATCTCTAGTGGTCATATTATTAACATGGTCCATAGTAAATAATTAAAGTATTGGAGTAAGTGAGAAAAATCAATATAGCTTAAAAACATTAAAAACAGAAAAGGATGAAAAGCATAAAAAAATGTATTATTTAAAATTTGCCAACCAGGGACCAAGAATCACCAAAATAAAAAATAAAAATTAGAATGTGCCTAAAACACCCAAACAATAAAAATGGCCTTAAGTATAAAACTAATAAACTCAACTAGGCTGGAAATAATGAACAGCTATCCAACCATCGCAAAGGGGGAGGGAGTGGGGTCAGGGAGCACTTTTTTTGGCATCATAATCTGCATGAAGCAAGGCACAGCTTAAGGTGACAGTAAGGGTGTGGTAGCATCTATCAGATGGGGTTCCATATCACCCATGAGAGGACCAGGGAAGACCGTGCGCTTTAACATAGGCACCCAAATAGTTGACAAGATTGTGTTCTGCTTGAATACAGACGCCAGGGTGCTTAAAAAAAGTGACAATGCTGGTACAAGCAATTTTGGCTTTGGGGGCTTTTTCACCGCCATGAAATCCAATATCAAGTCATTGGCAAGTTTTTAAAATTATAGGTCACGTTTATCTGAAGTGGTAAGGGTAGCTGGGACATCAGGAGGGAGAAGACCCACCACAAGTAATGAAACTGACTTAACTACAGCTTTGCAGAGATGATGACAGTCAGGCGAGGCAGCCAATTTCCTAGCAAGCTTATGGTCAGATAGGAATAGGATGGCGTTCATTTAAGGGTGCAAAAAAGAAATGAGGGAATTTGGCATCAAAGTAAAAATTTAAAAACTTTTGAATAATAAATCAGTTGATCTAATGGGATCCTCAGATTCTGTAGCCTCAGTAAATAAGGACCAGGGATTTTAGTTAAATAAAATCAAGGTATCAGCATATGAATGAGATCTTGTGGGTAAATGGGAGAGAGTATGGGAGCAAATGGGATTTCAAGCCTGAGCCGGATTTACTGGAGGGTAAAGAGATGAAGTACCCATGTCAGGGTAGCTAGAGAAAGGTTTTTTGGACTGACGGCAAAATGACTGAACAGGTGGAGGGGGTAGGGGTGGCAAACCATTCTAAGTATATTCCGCCAGAAGGGTTTTGGCGTTAGAATTGTTGTTGGAAGTAAATGTAGTGGTATGTCAACAGGTTCATTAAATTGATATAACAAAAACAATGAGGAAAATTTGGAATCCATTATTAATGTATGCCCAGAAGAAATAGTCAGGTGCAGAGGCCACATTGGACCGCAGGAGTATCTTCTTGGTGATATCTACATGTAAAGAGGTAATATTAGAGGGTTCATGGGGAACTATAAGGCGCTCGTGCCAATTGGAACAGTGAGGTAAGGGAGGGATCAGAGCCATAGGCAGAGAGCCCTGACATAAGCTCCTTATATAACGCCTGGGGGAATTGATATGGGAGGTTGAAGAAACTCACCAACATTCTGGTGTTGGTTGGAAGACGAGTATGAGTCAAGTGATAGGGATATTTAGGTAAATTAGTTAATGCTCCGCCTCTTCATAAGCATCCTCCTCAGAGGGAAAACAAACGTCATAATAGCCATATAAGGGCAGAAGTTTTTGAAGCCTGCCTGAACAAAAGCTGCAGTGGAAAGCTCAATTATTGCTTTGATGACTTATAAAAAAATCTCCTGTAGTCAACTTGGAAAAAAACTGGATTTTTAAAATGAGGGAGAGTGAGAGGGTGGGGGCTAGAACATGTGGACACAAACAAGGTTGAGCACTAAGCCCCCTTGGAGGAACATACCAGCGGTATGTGTTATTAAGACTAGATAAACTATTCTGAATGAATTTTTGGTGGGGCAAAAAGCTAAAGGAGTTTCGATGCTGCACCCTACTGGAGCAGTGAGAGTGGAGCTGCAGACATCAGGGTGAAATGTTAGTTGGGGCTTAGACTAGTTAAGTTTGAATTTTAAATTTGTAAATTGCTCAAATTGAAATTGAGAGGAAGAAAAGCTCTATTTTAATAATCTTAAATAACATAAAATATATGATTAAAAATCGGAAATCTAAGGGTGTTTACCTGGCGTGGTAGTTTTCTGCTTCTACTCTAGTGCAATTTTTTTGACACAGGTTCAAAAATCTTTACTTGCTATTTAAGCTTAGCATGGTATATTTGTATTAAGGTCGACCCACTTTATATACTCTTATAAAACCTAAAAATCCCCAATAAATTATTATATAGAGTATATAAAATAAGCTATTAGTTCTAAATTTTTGGTGACCTCATGTATTGGGATGCTTCCACCTATGAGATATCTGGGGGGAAACACTACTATTGTAGTGAAAATATTAATGTCACAATTCTGATATGTCTATTACCTCTCTTTCCACTCAGTGTAACAATTTGAGAAAAATTACATGAATTAATAAAACAAATTGAATTCGCCCATTGTAGTTTTGCTCCAATGTCCTCAGATTCTCTACTGGCTGCTCCAGCATGGGGCAGCGTCAAAACTCCCTCTTCTGTTTTCGTCCAGCAGGAAAACGCGCTAGGACTGGTTCACCCAGTCATTCCAAACCCATGGGCTGATTTATTCCACCCAAGAACCTGGACGCCCACCTTGCTCATACCCAAGTGGTACCACGCTGCCCCCTGGTGCTCCCCCTGAGCAACATGCGCTATGGCCTAAGGGTCAAATATTAGAAACTATTCCCATACCATGACCAAGCCATTATTAAAATGGCACAGGCGGTGATGACACCTGCCAGATTTATAGATTTCTGCCCTATAAGGGGTATTTCAACCTTGGCTTCACCTGCGAAGCTGACGCTGTCACTGCAGCAACTGTGCCCCTGGTATTTCAGGGCACCCCTCTCCCCACAACTCAGACCCAGCTCCCAGCGGACACCACTTTGGTGGTTCAATTTTCTGGTTTGCCCACCCAGTTCCCCCTGAAGTGCTCCACCAGGAGCTGATGGATGGTTTTGCAGCCTATGGCTCCAACCCTATCTTACAATTTGTGGTCCCAAATGGGGCCACACAACTCGCTGGGACTTGGGCATATGCCATAATCAGCCCTGAATTGAATAAAATGCTGTGTCAATTCTGCCGTGCACCATTATTCCCTCAGTGCCTGACCATCTTTTTTGGGCACGCGTCAAGGGCAGGCGGACAATCTGTCTATCATGTTCAAGTTAGACCACTCAAAACGCAAGTGCCCTTCCTTAACCACTTCTGACAGATCAGATGACTCATCCGCCAATCTCTAATCCACTGCCCACCCTGTACAAGTTCCAGTATGGGGCACAATCCTACCTCCCCCACCCCCAAAACCAGAAGATGCAGCTGCACCTGCAGCCACCAATCAGCCTCCTCCTCGCCCCAATGCCACAAATAATTCCTCCAATCAAGCATTAGATTGGATCCTAGTTAGATCCCATACTTCCACAAATGAGTCTACCAAACCTCAACCATACGCTGACTCCCCAAACGAAATCAGCCAAAAACCATGAAAATTGGCTGAAATTGACAAATCAGGTAAGTTCATTGAAGAACCATCTCTGAAAATTGAGCAGTTCAAAAAGCAGAATGGGACGCCAGATACCCCCTTGACTATATACCACACAGTTAAATGCCAAATCGTTTTGCAGTGATCACCAGCTTGCAGTCAAATCAGCTGCAACACCAGATTGCCGTCTGCTCTGCAAAGCTGCCACCAAATCTGTGGCTGCGCTCACAGGAGGAATTCCACCTCCTGTTATCTCTGCAACCCTCACCTCAAAAAGTAAAGTCACAGTGAACCAGCTACACAAAAACGTTAATGATTTTATCCAAAATGTGGCAACTATAGCACAGAATCCAAAAGCAAAAATAACCCAAACCAACTCGCCACATTCGTTAAAATCCCAGACGTCCATATCAAAGCTGAAAAAGCTTTAACTGAATATCTCAGTGCCATTTACCTAGCTGGCAAATTTCCATAAAATCCCAATTATTAGAGATATCAAACCCCATGCCGCAGATGCCCCAACATCATTACTGTCTGCTGTGACACGCACTCTACTATGGGAGGAAGAAGCTGCTTCCAAATAGGCTGCTGAAGATGAGCCCCTTGACCCCCTCCCCTTCCGCCATGGAGGGATAAGCGGTTTTCACTGCCCACCTGGTTGTTTGCTTTTTGAAGTTTTTCACTCAACCCGCTCATTAGAGCGTTTGTTTGAACCAAGTAGTTATGTTAGTTTTTTAGTTTAGTTTTAGTTTTGGTAATGTCTGTCCCCTGGTTGCTTGCCTAGCATAAACAATTCTGTTATGACTGGACAATAAGCCCTAAGCTGTTATGGCAGAATGGGTAGAATCTGCCGAGCCTGATTATGAGTCATAATTATTTGAGCGCCTTAGGATGAGGCGATATTGGGTTGGAAAGGATATTGAATTGCCTCTGAATTAGACAATAAGGTGATGTTAATCAATGACAAATAATAAGATGTTAAAATATGATGAAAATTGCTTGGATCACCTCAAACTAGGGCAATTGTGAATTGAATAAATGATTAACTCTGCCAGAACTAATGAGAATGCGGTGAAACAAATAGTCTAAGCAAAAAAGGTCAGAATCAACCAAGATCGCTGGGATATCAGCGATATGAGAATATTGAATGAAATAGGTTGTTAGTAGTTTTGAGTGAGCGGAACAGTGAAGATCTGCTGTAGATACAAAATTAAATAGATTGTTATTAGGAAAATTTCTACATATTTATTCAAAGTTATTACATTGTCTCTAGAATGTCAATCATCATAACGTTAGTCCTATTGTTCAGTGGGATTAACCCTGTAAAAACCCTTTGGCATATCTCCAAGGTGCTGCCAAAAATATAACAGTGGTGTCCACTACAGGGGGCCCATTGATCAATCACAAAAAGGATAAAAATTACTAAAATCCAGCCATGTTGCATCAGGCTTGCTTGAACAAGGTATCATCCTGACATGCTTCACCAGTTGAATTTGCGGAACTCAAGCTAGCCTTGGAAGCTGTGCTCATACGGAAGGGAGAGCTTCTGAAGAAAGTTTGTATTGATAAGCTGCCTTCGTTTGATCATGATAGAAACATTTATGGGGTTTTTAAGCATTCTAGTTTGCAGCGGAATATGCTTCAGATTGGTGCTTAGCGAGATCCCTAATATCCACTTTGGATGTTGGAAGCACCAAACAAGTTACTTTCTATCTTCCCAACAGTTTCATCACATAATAGGAAGTAAAGGATACTATGCTACAGTTATTTGGCGGTCCTGCAAAGATGTTGCAGCGGAAGACAGAGTTCTTGACCATTGAGTTTAAAAGTAATGAGACTCTCACTGCATTTGCTGATTGATTTATGGCAGAGGCTCACATGTTAATTGGTGCAGGTACTTTAGCCAAATCTGATGTCTATATAGAGATGACCTCCGCAGTGAAGCCATACCACGATATTTACAATAACATGACTCCATATTTAGAGGATGACTTACCTTGTTTCAAATCGTTTGAATTTTATGACTTTAATACACTACCTTTCTTCTGCCCAATACAGAGTAAAAGCCTAACACATTCGCTGTTGGACTTTCTTATTCAGAGAAATTATCCCTTCCTGTTCAGAATCCATCTAATAACCCCCAGGGTTATTTCAACTACGTGCCTCACTCTCAACTGAGTGCCTTAAGCAGTTTGACTATTGGTAACGAGGCCTGTTTACACCAAAGAACTCCAGTCCAACTTTTGGTGTGGCCCATCTTACAACAATCAAGGACACAGGTCTTATGGAGTCGATTGTTTTGAGTGTGGTCACTCTGGGCACCTGGCACAAGGTTGCCCCAATTGTTGGGTACATTACCTACCACAGGATCAGTACAATCAGGTAATAGTCATAGCGGAGTAGAGATGAGACTCTCTACCTCTACTATCCCAACCCAAAACGTCCCACCTGAAAATTATCCCCATACATTCAGTGGAAGTCCCTCAGTACAACGACACATTCCTACATCAACAGCCAGTCATAGGGGTGAATGTAGCGACCCAGTCACAAACCTAGGACCTGGCAGATAAGGACCTCAGGAGCAATCAAAGCCGTATGCCTGTCAAATGTTTGACCAAATTTCTACAGATGAGCCAGATCCGTCCATTGATGCATCTCTCTTAAAAGGGGTAAACGCTGCCCTCCCTTTGGAGGCTATTGTTAAAGAGTATCCTAAACTTGGGAGGGGTATTAAAAGCTTCCTGGGGAAAAGAGATTTATTGAATATCTACATTGTAAACAAACAGAATTCATCCTACTCCGAGTGTACATACTGTGACATTGTCATAGAAAAACACAAGTCTGCACTATAATTGATATGGGAACTCCAGTTATGTTTGTGTCCCCATAGTTGGAGGAGAAGTTGACATCAAAGCTTGTCATGGAACATCATATGGTGTATAGGACTGCGGGCATGGAAAGCATGGTCTCTGAGGGAGTGTACACGCGCTACCCTTTTCATTTAGTTTGATTGTCATTTTAGCTCCAGTGATAGTGCTAACAAACAATAAAAATGACCTGTTAATTGGAAACCTCTTTTATGCGACACTTCTGGGCTGTTGTCAACATGATTGCGGAGACCTTAAAAACCTGTGACAGCGTATCCCAATCTATTTTACCTCCATCAGAATGCCAGAGGTTTCTGGTGCGCATGGGTTATATTAACCTGTTATAAAGTGATGGGGTGATTCTGGTTTGCTACCATCAACTAAAGGGCAAGACCCAAGCCCTTACACACCAGATATAAATACATTAAGGGCTGTCTCTCAGAGATGCTGTGGTGATGTCCATCCCCTCCAGCCACCAAGTAATAGCGAACACCAAATTGGTGGTTTTTGCCAGATGACGCTATGGGGAAATTATTGATCCTTATCAGCAATTGCGGCTTGAGCCCCATATGGCTCCAAGAATAATGCTTCCAGGCCATATGGAGATCAAGGTTTTGTTAGCAAATCTACAAATGGAAACAATTCAAATCTACCAGTATCAAAAGATTGCGTATTTACACTTGTTCCAAGTTGAGGAGGTCCTTCAGGTTCATGAGTTTGGGTTACTAGATGAATTTGGTTTAGTGGTCAATTTACTTCTCAGTGTGATGTTAGTGGTTTCATTTAAAAATTTAATGGGGTTATCAGAAGACCTGAAAGAACAGGCGGAAGCTTTATTCCAAAAATACAAGGAGATTTTCACTGTCAATGACCACAATTTAGGGTGCGCTGGGAGGTGATCCATTGATTGGACACTGGAAACATCCCCCCATCAGGTTGTGGCTGATCTACTGATCAAGGGCATTGAAGAAGTAGTAACTGATGAAATTGCGAAGCTACTGGAGCAAGGGATGCTCAAAGCATCAAAAAGTCCGTGGGCTTCACCCATTCTTATTGTAAAAAAAGGAGGACGGCACCAGCTGGGTAGTAATAGACTACTGGAAGCTTAGCAGCATCACCAAGAAGAACACTTACCCCTTGACATGAATAGATGATGTGCTGGATTGGCTAGGCGGATCCCATTACTTCTCAGCACTGGTCTTGATATTGGGCTAATGGAAAATTGAGTTTCCTGCAGTGGAACAGGAGAAATACGCCATTATCACATCTGTAGGATCCGCTTGATTCTTGCTCACTGGTGCTTGACGCCTGCTGGATTCCATAAAGTTTTTTTATAAAATTAAATAAAAAGCACTAATATAATGAATATCTTTAAATTTTACTATTACCATGATAAAATTGAAAATGACCCCTTTCAACATCTGACCATTCAGTATTTAAAGTATTTCAAGGGTCACGGGGAATTCAAGATTATGTGCAGAATAGCTTAGCCTAGTCCAAATTAGATAATAAGGGGAATAACATATCAGAACTCAGGTAATCACTTCAGGAAAGCAGAACAATGGAAGGGAATTTCTGATTGGCCAAAATGTACCCATGAGGTAAAAATTTTATGAACTTGAACCAATCCCCATTTAAGGAATTTCTTTCACCTTGGGGACCCCTGACAAGCCTATAAAAGGGTGGGTCCCCATGTAGGTGCGTGAAGGTCTTTGTTGTGGTTGGGGGAGTGCCTTTTGATGGTCACCCCAAGGTCCATCATGTGGTCAGAGTAATCCGACCATTCAATTTTATATTTAGTGCCCGTGCAGGTTTTGAAATGGTGTTACCCAATTAATGGGGTTCCACTGAGAATCAGCCAGGGCCTTTTGGGCAATATCATTTTCATCAAAAATAAATTATCTTTAGTAACATTGGAAAATCACAAATGGCCAACATTTTCCCTTTTCAGCTGAATTTGACCTAAAACATTCTTACTTTTCAGCTGTGGGGCAGATGTACAACATCACCCCCTCAAGAATGTTGGGGGGAGAATAAGGTTGGAGTAAACGTCCATGTACGCAATTGATGGTAATACCTGTAGCTAAAGATTTGATACAGTACTCATTTTCTCTTTTGTAAGTGATGGTGAAGAGACCCTCCCATATTGATCCAAGCTTACCGCTTCTAGGATTAATGCAGTTATGGTAGTATAATACCATATCAGACACTTGGAATGTAGGCAGGGGGTTCAGAGCTCATTAGCAGCCTGCCCTTCTTTAGTCACCGTTTTGGTTAAATTAGTCATATCCTCATATTGGAGTTGGATGATGCGCTGAGAAAAAAGCTGCGCATAACTTTCTCAGGTTCCTCAAATCTAGAGGCGAATACATCTTTAACCAAAAGAGCAGGTTTTTTTGTTTCCCACCCATACAAGACACGGAATGAGGACATTCTCAAGATCAGGTGATAACTGAACTGGTAAGCCATAAGTGCGCTGGGTATGAATTGGTCCCAGTGAAGTGGATCAGAAGAGGCCATTTTTTGTAGGATGGATACCAAGTTTCCATTGACTCTCTCCACAGTCCCGTTGGTAATTGGATTGTACAGAGCTGAGAAAAGTTGTTGAGCCCCCATGGAGGTGGCTAGGATCTTTACTACTCTGGAGGTGAAGTTTTTCCCATTATTGCAGAGTAATACTTGAGGACAGCCATGTCGAGAGAAAATATTCTGATGTAAAAAGGTGGCTGTGGCCTTGGCCGTTTGTTCATGGAGAGCTACAGCTTCCACCCACTTAGTGAAATGGCCAATGGCTACCAGGATAAATCGGTTGCCACTAGTAGTCTGAGGGAGAGGACCTACTACATCCAGACCAATGGTGTGGAAAGGTTGTTGAGGGGTGGTTGGTTGATACTGATATCTAGCCTTGAAGTTGGACTGCTTCTTTCAAGTAAGGCAGGCTTCCAAGACATCAACTATAGATTCCATCATTCCATCCCAATAAAACTGATCCTTTGTCCACTCATAAGTTTCCTTGGCCCCACTATGACCTAGACTGGGGTGTGCTTCTTGGATAGCAGGTACACGTTTTGAGAACTGAAAGTAAGTCAGCCATTTTGTCCCCACCTGCTTATACAATTTCACATTCTCCACTTTAGTGTTATGGGAGTGTCAGGATAACATTTTCTGTACAAGCTCATCCTCATCTTCTCATTCATTGGGGGTCATTAAGAGTCATGTAGCCTCTCCACCTCACTATTATCCAAGTGAAGGATTGGTAGCTAAGTCAACCCATTAACATTCATGTGACGGGGTCCTGCACGGTGTTCAATCTTCATGTCATAAGGCTGGAGCTTCAGATCCCAGAGAACTAACCGGCCAGTAGAGTCCTTCTTTTTCTGTAATCATTTCAAAAAGCATGGTCTGTAAACACAGTGAAGGTAATTTCATATAGGAAAGGGAGGTAGTGCTTTACAGCAAACAGAACAGCTAGGCAATCCTTCTTCGTTACATTGTAATTACGTTCAGCCTTTGGCAGCATCTTACTAAAGTAGGATACAGGATGATCTACATCGTTTTCATCCAATTGGGCTATGATGGCCCCAACGGCATAGTCCAAAGCGTCAGTGAATAAGATGAAGGGTTTATTATAAACTGGGTGCTATAGGATAGGGCGTTGTTTCAGCAGTTGCTTCAGCGTCTTAAAAGCGGCCTTTTGTTCTGCACCCCACTGAAAAGAAAATTTTCTTAGTCTATAGGCAGACAAGAGGCTCTCTGAGCTGGGCAAACTTAGGGATGAATTGATGGTAATATCTCATCATCCCTAAAAATACCTGAATATACCTTAAATTTTTTTGGGGAGGCATTTTTGAGATCGCTTCAACCTTATCTTGAATTTGAATTCGCTTTTTAGAAATGGAATGGCCAAGGTAATCCAGTTACTTTTGAAAGAAAGTACATTTGGAGAGCTTTAACTTGATATTTGACAAATGTAGTCGTTGAAACACCTCCTTCAGGTGATCAAGATGCTCGTTGAAAGTTTTTTTAAATACTATGATGTCATCGAGTTAGACTATGATGCAACTTAACTTCAATCCTACATGATATGATCCATCAAATGCTGGAAAGTTTCAGGTGTGTTGCACAACCCTTGAAGTAAACAGGTTGTTTGGAAGAAACCCTAGCTACAAATGAGAGCACATTTCTCCTGGTCCTCAAGGGAGAGATCCAATTTGCCAATAGCCATTAGCTAAGTCCATGGCAGAAAAGAAATTAGAGCCAGAGAGTTAGGCCAAGGCGTCATCAATGTGAGGGAGAGGATAGCTATCCCTTTTTGTGGGTTATTTGACCTGAAGTAATCCATAACTATCCAATGACCTCCATTTTTCTTTTTTGTTAGCAGGAGAGGGGAAGACCAGGGGCTTTGTGAAGGAACTAGCATCCCAGCGTCTAGTAACTGATGAAGCTCTGTCCTCATTTTCTGTTCTTCCACTTTTGATCTTCAGTAAGGTTTTGACCAAATCAGATGTGCATCACCCACTTCAATGGAGTGGCATTAGTCCGTCATGTGGCCATAGTCATTATCTGGTTTGGAGGATATGTCACTATAGTCATTGAGGAGGGTGTGAACTTTTTCCGGCTCATCTGGGGTCATCTCGTCCGAGATATGAACGTTGGGTAAGGTACACCCCAGGTTATCCGTTGGCAGGCCCACATCCATCATGGAACCAATGGAGTGAATTTGTTTGATGTCCTTCACAGGTACTAACAAGCCTCTGTCAATCTCCTGGTGTTTTTTACAACTATATTCTTTGAAGTGAGGATCCCCAATAGCAAAGTAATGGGCCTTTGGTAATCTGGGTCAAGAATGACTGGCAATACTCGAGGCTCCAAGGGACTAACGACCCTCAATACTTATGAGGTGCAACAAACAGTAATGTGGGATTTCAAAGAATGATTTTTGTGCCAACCACTCGTTGTTCACCAGGATTAATCGAGACCTTGTCTGCAGCATAAATAGGGATACCTCCCCTAGAATCCACTGAATTGGGAAATTTTCTTGCTTTGCGCCCATAAGTGCTATAAGACATAGGTATAGCTGAGAGGGGGTATTCAACCAGGAAATAGTATGCGTGCTTACTGGATATTTTATAGGATACAACTAACGGGAATTGATAGTTGAGTAAAAGAGATAACCTTTCTTCAGGTTTATTATTTCCTTATACTCAATCATAAATTAAGTGCCAATGAGCATATCATACGCGTTATTATCTAAAGTCACTATAGGGACTGATAAAATATCATTCTTAACTCGAATGGGAAGGGAAGAATATGTCCCAATAGCACGGGTATTGTTGAGGTCAGCGGTTCCAAATTCTTGCGTGTTTTACAAGTCAGGAGCCAGCTTTATCTTCTTGATAAGCTTAGTGGAGATCACATTGACTGGTGAGCCAGTGTCCAGGATAGCCAGTATTCAGACCTTTTGAATGACCACTTCAACCTAAGTGAGCGTTCCTCCAAAGTTAGGTGACAAAGCTATGACCTCCTTAATCTGGAAGGTGGAGGTGAGTTTTTTAGCAGTCTCAAGGTAGTTAAGTATGGTGGATCTTATGGGATGAACACGCTGAAGAGGTCGAATCAAGCCAGCTAAGAACTGGTCACCATCGCTGGCAGTGTCAATAACTTTTGGATACACTAGAATTTGAATGAGGTACCTTTCCTCAGGTATGGTGGTCTCGTCTACTCCTCCAGCTTTCAAATGATCAGGAACCTCTACCTCTGCGGGGGCTCCCAATATATAGTAAACAACATCATCATAACCCCTCATATTCGTCCCCAAGGGTATTCTCAACAACTATCAAGGCCGCGATGGAGGTAGGAGAGATGGCCACATGAGAATGAGTAACCTTAGTGCACTCATTTACCAGCTTAGCTGGAGGGTGTTCAGCAGCTTTAATGATCTTGTGCGACGTATGGTTGTTACTGCCTTCCAGAGCTTTGATTCATAAGAGGGAGTGATAACCTTTTTAAGTTGCATGGAGGGAGCAAGTTTTGTAGGGAGAATAGGCACAGGTGGGCTTACTTCCAACTGATAAACTAGATATAGCTCCTCAATAGTGAAAGCTGGAGGGTTCACCTCAGCTTCCTTGGTTGTTGCACATGAATGAAAATCGGCAAAATCTACTAATGCCTCCTTTAGATCAAATATATTTTTGAAATGGCTTTTCACTGAGATAATATGTCTGGCTATAGAGGGCTGAGGAGCTAACCCAGTTATCAGGACGACGATAGCATCATTAAGGGTGAGCATGTTAGATGTTGTTAACCTTTGCGCAGTGAGGTAAAATTGTTCAGCAAAGGCAAGGAGCGGTTCACCCTCATACATGCTAAGACGCATAAAGGCCTGTTTTTACCTGTGTAGACTTTGCTTTAATCCAAATTCATATAGAAAAGCCTCCTTCACCTCTGCCCAGGTGTGCAAAGGGTCCAAGTAAGGCACTATCCTCTCTTGCGCTAGGCGGCTTTAAAAAGGAAGGATGTGTTGAACTTTTTATCATTTGTGCCATGCATGGCAACTTCATAAACGTATAAAAAGTAGTAATGCTTCCTTCGCCAGGGTTATATTTGTCTTTTAGAGAGATTTAAAGGGCGTGCTCTATTTCTTCGAGATGGGATATGGTGCTGGCGAATTGCTTCTCAAGAGCGATGATTCTGGTTATATATTGATCCCCTTTAGTGAGCACCATTTTATAGGAATCCAACCAATTCTTGCTCGCTGGTGCTTGATGCTTGCTGGATTCCACAAAGTTTTGTAAGAAAATTAAATATAAACCCCTAATAAACTTGGATTTCTTATAAATTTTATTATTAGCACAATAAAAATGAAAATGACTCCCATCAACATCCGACCATTCAGTATTTAAAATTTTTCTAGGATTGAGGGGAATTCTAGGATATGTTCAGAATAGCTTACCCTAGTCCAAAATAGGTAATAAGGGGGAATAACATATCAGAACTTAGGTACTTTCTTCAGATTAGCAGAATGATGGACGGGGATTTCTGATTGGCCAAAATATACCCATGAGGTAACAATTTTATGAACTTGAGCCAATTCCATTCATGAAATTTCTTTCACCTTGGGGACTCCTGACAAGCCTATAAAAGGGTGGGTCCCCATGTAGGTGCGTTGAAGGACATTGTTGTGGTTGGTGGAGTGCCTTTTGATGGTAACCCCAAGTTCCTTCATGTGGTTGGAGTAATCTGACCATTCAATTTTATATTTAGTGCCCGTGCAGGTTTTGAAATGGTGTTACCCAATTAATGGGGTTCCACTGAGAATCAGCCAAGGCTTTTGGGCAATATCATTTTCATCAAAAATAAATTATCTTTTTTCTTTCTCGTTGCAAACACTTTTGAAACCCATTCAATTCAAGACTAAATCTAGTTTGATAATCTCATAGAGGGGATTAGTCTGCGCCCATGTCTGGGAGCAGTTGGGCAAGCAAGGAAAGAGGAGCAGGCGGAAGGCCCGCAGCCTCTAACATTCGAAAACGCCCCGGAGAATCTGGCAGAATAGAAAAAAATCTAAAAAAACTGGCAGTCACAATTTCCCCAGAGATACTTGCGTGGCAAGCACGATGCAACCAGTATATCAACACGCCACATTCCCAGCCACTTTCGTTGGTGGAATTCAGAGTCTGTGTGTATCTGGACATCCAAAAAATGGTTCTATGGGAAAAATTTTGTGAAGATGTACACAAAATTTTCACGACCGCGGTGTACGTTGCACCTCACTCCATGTCACGCGGTTGGCTGGACCTAGGTTTTGAAAGCAAAATAGCAGCAGACGAGGCTGCAGCGGTGCGCGTAGTGGTCGACCTCCCAAAGGGCAACGGGTCATCGAAACTAAATGCACCAGATGGATAAAATCAAACCAAATTTTCCTCACGTTTGACTTTTTGCCTACTACAGTAAAATGTGACATTTTGAGCAACACCTGAAAGATGGTCTCGCCATATATGGCGAAATACAATCTTTCAAAATGCAACGTTTCACGCTGATGCCACACCTGTGCACTGGCAAAGCCATCGCAGTTCTGACCCCAACTGAGGAGATCGCGAAGGACCTAACCCAGATCCCGCACTCCACCTTTATTGACATCGCAGGGCACACCACCCACCCATTCCGGGTAATCGTGGACAGCGCGCCCCCCATTTGCACCCACTGTGATGCATTCGGCCATAAGGTACACGCATGCCCCATCAAAGAGGGCGTTACATTCCAAGAGCACCCCTCGGTGGCCATGGCCAGCGGAGAGGCGCACTACAAACCAACCACAAGCACCAAAGAGGCTTTCCCGTGGGGAGCACAAGGCTTCTACCTATTGGTAAAGCCCATCTCCCCGCAGGAGTGGAAGAAGGCCAAGCAGGCCCATAGGACCACGGCCAAGGAAGCGGCCAAGGTCACCACCACCATCCCACACTCACAACACCAGGAGGACATGGAGACCTTCGCGGTGGAAGCAACTCAGGAATCCATCACCCAATCAGATTGGGAGGCCCAAGCCGAATGGGCCACTCAATCTGAGGATCCAATGAGAGATTCAATCTCACCCAATCGCTGCACCCAAGCCCCAGTCAAAACTGACTTGGGACCTATCCCAACCAAAAAAAAATTTTTTGCCCCACTCGATGGTGCACCAAACTTATCCGCACAGCAAAAAATTCGTCCAACGTCGGGAAAACAAAAAGCAAAGGCCAAAGCCAACATGACTCTTTCCGCAAAAATTAACAAAAACCCCAATAGTGTTGCTGCTAATACCTGCGCTGCTGTGAAAGCCCGTGGGGACCTGGAAGAGGCTGGTGGGCTTGGGGGCCCACCCCTCGCACCTAAGGTGCGATGGGAGAAACCTTCACTCTAGGGATGCTGAATATTGCCGGACTCAAGGCCTCCCCATCCTGGGCTAGGAAACTGAGTTTTTTACAAAATAATTTACCCATGGATATCCTGGCCATCCAGGAAACCCACTGTCCACGAGGTTCCGAGGAAGCTTGGAAAACAATGCTCCTACCATCCCTATCCTTTTGGTCGAAGCACTGTGGGGTGCTAATTTAGAAAAACAATTTTTTCAAATTTACATCTTCAGAAACATTCCTAAATGACCAAGTGCTCATTGTCACCTTCTCATGGGCCAATGTTGCACACACAATCGTCAACATTTATGCCCCAAACGGTGCACAAGAGCGTCAGAAATTTTTCTCGTCGGTCAAATCCCTCCCGCTACCCCCCAATTTTTTCCTAATTGGTGACATGAACTGTTAGCTAACCTCACCAATGGACCGGTGGCTGCCCTCACCCCACGCCTTACAGGGTCATGTAGAACTATGCATTCTAAAAGCCACCCTTGGGTTAATGGATGCGCTACCGCGACATGCCCCACTGCTCAAAAACATGACGCGTCCCCACATCCACAACGGCCAATTAAGGTCCATGACCCGCATTGACCTTATTCTAGTGCCGGCGAAATTCCAACCCCACATCTCCCACTTCAAAAAATGAAAATGGAATTCTCCAACCACCAACTGGTCTCGATAACATACCACTTACCCATCACAGTTGCAAAGGCCCCATATTGGTGCAAAATCTGCCCCCCAGAGCTTGCGTCGCAAGGATTTTCCATGTGGGTGGAAGAGGCAACTTTGGCAAAATCGTTTGTTGCACCATTTTGCGCGGACCCCATTTCCACATGGGCAACTTTCAAAAAAGACACCATCCGCCACTATCGCCATCTCTCATCCAGACGCTCATGAGCCACATCGGCAGTTATATCGCGTGCGCTGGCTGAATTGGCCCACTTGGAGTCCAACATTCCAGCCTCAGGATATAGCCCTGCATGGGGCCAGAAGTGGGCGGAGGCAGCCGCCCACCTCAACGCACTTGAAAGGCAACACAAACATCAGGTTTGTGTCCAATACAGGGCCACATGCGCTCACTAAAGGCGACAAGTGCACTGCATACTTCTTCAAAAAAAAAATTTTGCACCACGCCAGAGCGTGGCCTGTACACAGGTGTGAAGATCGGATAATTCTATTGTGGACACACCGGCTGAAGTGGCAATTGAAATGCAAAGATATTACTCCAAGTTATACCGAGCCAAACCAATTCAGCTGGCCGAAATGGCAGAATTTCTTGACAGAGCTCATATCCGCACTGTTTTCTGATACCCAGAAATAATGAATTTAATTACTCTGAACGAATTATGGACTACTATTCACGGTGTGCCAAACTGAAAATGCCCAGGCCCAGATGGCATTCCATATGAGTTCTACAAAAAATATTTTAAATATATATCCCCATTGCTGCTAGCCTCACTCAACCAAAGCCTGTTGGAAACGTGCCTCCTACCAGGAGGACATGAGGCCTTTACAGTAACACTCTTCAAGAAAGGGGATAGGCTTGACTTAGCCAACTGGCGCCCCATTTCTCTAACAAACACAGACACCAAAATTTTAACAAAAATCATGGCTAACCATTTAGGGACTGTAGCAACTGCCACCATCTCTCCAGAATAATTCAGTTTCATCCCCAGAAGGTCAATTTGGGATAACGTGCACTCTGTGGCTAATGTGTGTCAGTCCACAGCCTCTGGGGCACTTGTATTCTTGGACCAACAAAAGGCCTATGATAGAGTAAACTGGGAATACCTTAGGGCCTGCCTCCAACAATTCCGCCTACCTCCCTGCCTCATTAACTGGGTGATGCTGCTCACGGAATCTGCAACAATGGCTGTGCGTGGCCCAGGTTTCCTAACGGAAGTAGTCCGTCCTCAAAGGGGCCTGCTGACAAGGGGACCCCTGAGCCCACTCTTATACAACTTCAGCCTTGACCCACTACTGCGAAATGTGAATGCCTAACTCACTGGGGTCCATGTGCCAGGCCAAACCCCAGTCAAGATGATGGCATTTGCAGATGATTGCGTGGTGGGGGTGTCTAATAACAAAGATGCACGCGCGCTTGAAGCCCTCATCCAGGAATATTCCCAGGTAAGCAATGCGGCACTGAACGCCTCCAAAACCGAAATCATCCTCCTTGGTCGGTTTCAGAACTGCTGGGCCCCAGCAAGTAGTTCCCAACCCAGCCCATCTGCTCGCCCAAGTCCACGCCTTACTAACTCAAAACACACCGCTCCACTGGTGCTCCCCTTTGTGCCACGACCTACCATAGGACTGGTACGCCATCTGGGCGTGTGGTTGGAGGCAGGAGGATACGCGTCAGCAGTAATGGAGTGCCATATACTGGACAACGTGACGAAGCGAATCGCCTCTCTCAGAGCCCACCCTACTACCCTCACTGGCAGGGTTGTTCTTGCCAACTCTATGCTCCTATCCAAAGTCTGGTTTGGAGCCCACGCCATCCCCTTCTCCCCAAGCTTCTTCAAATCCCTGTATGCTTTGCTACAAGGTTGGCTTTGGTCAGGCCGCCCTCTACCAGTATGGCTAGAGGTCATGTTTGGCCCTCATCATCATGGTGCCATGGGCCTACTTGACTTCAAAGCCCATGCCGCCAAGATCCTAGGCACCTGGATTGCGGCCGTCACTGCTCCTACATTCCCATCCCAACACTGGTCCCGCGCAGCCCGCTCCAACTTCTCCCGAGCCTTGGGCCTCAACAATCCATCAAACCCCCACTCCCTGATGAAATACCTCGCATCACACACATCAGCCACAGGTCCTCATGGGACCAAAACCCACTACAAACGAATCCTACTCTCCATGCGAAGCGCAGAGTGGAGAATTCGTATTAGTGGACATACAACCTGAAGAGGCCGCCCCTCTCCTCAGTTCACACAAGAGGTACAGGGGCTACCCATCCATGATGGCGTGATCCCCATTCGACCCCAAGTCCTATCCAGGGTGGACTACCTGGACATGATGGACATCCCTTATTCCACTGAGACCCAAAAGACTATCTGGAAATATGCACACCATCCTCTGTTGCAGCCTCAAGTCCGCTCCCATGTGTGGCGCTGCCTGAGGCGGGTGTATCGTACAGCTGAGCGCTCTAATGCTTTACACTCATCCTGTGTCGTGTGTGGCCAGTATGGAACGCTGTTTCACCGCCTGGAGAAGTGCCCCACCTCTAAAGTAATATGGCGCGAAGTCCAACGTCTGCTAGGCCAGGATCAAACACATCCCTTCAGTCTGTCAAGAGATATTTTTGCTTCATCAATGGCCTCCCCCTCCCACCCTCCCTTCGTGCTCTGGTGGTTGCAATCGCCATGTGGACTATCCACACGATTGTCTTGGATGCCATCGCCGGATCCATCCCCACTCTCCCTGAAGCTGTCCACAGATTCCGGTCTCATTTGGTGGACCACGTCCAAGCGTGGATGTTTGGATATCTCCCACCACGTCGCCGGCAGCTGGTCTCCTCCTGGTTCCCAGTCTGGTTCATCAAATCAGACCCCTTCCTCCACACGTGCTCAATAGTGGCTACGCCCCCTACACACGTTCCCTCCCCTTCCCATAAGTGGCGTTCCCGCTGGCAACAAGAGATAGCATCGCTTCTCTGGGGTGCCTCACCTGGTACTAAGTTTTGTCTCGTCTGAGTCATATTCGGAAGTGTCCGTCCCATGGTCGGCCTTCCTCGCAATAAATTAAAAAAAATAAATTATCTTTAGTAACATCGGAAAATCTCAAATGGCCAACGTTTCCCTTTTTTTGGCTGAATTCGACCTAAAAAATCTACTTTTAATCTGTGAGGGAAGATGTTTGACAACATCCATGGATTTTTTCAACCTATATTATGACTCAAGGGCTATGTAACGCCACAGCCTATTCCAGCGGGCCATTGATACCATTCTTGGCGACCTGACACTTTTGTGCATCCTTGTGTACCTCAACAACATCAGTATACTTCCCCATGTTTTCCAAGCACCTTACCCATCTGAAGGAGGCATTCCACCGGTTGGCTGAGGCCAACATCAAGATTAAGTCATGGAAATTCCATTTTTTTCAAGAACCAGCTGGAGTACCTTAGGTTTGTAGTAAATGAGACAGGGCTGAAACTTCAACCCGCTAAGGTGGAGGATATCCATAAAATGACTACGCTCACCAGTAAGCGTGACATCCAGGCATTTTTGGGTTGGTCGATTACTACTGCCGCTTTATACCCAACTTTAGCTGTACTTAAGGTCCATTGTTTGAGCTACTAAAGAAGGATGTCATGTTTAAATAGACGGAACGCCATCAACAAACCTTTGATATACTTTAGATGGAGTTCATCATTGTGCCAATGATACGCTAACCAAACTTTGAAAAGGAATTAATTGTACAGACTGATGCGTCCCTTTCTGCTGTTGAGGCAATTTTGTTCCAGAAAGATGATGAAGGGGAGGATCACCCAGTTGCATACTGTAGCTGTAGCTTGAACTTTCATGAGTGCAATTACACTGTGACTTAGTGGGAGTGCTTAGAGGTGATCTATGCTTATAAGATTTTCAGAGTATGTTTACATGGGGTAAAGTTCAAAGTCATAATGGATCATGCTTCGTTACGCTGGTTGCAGAACCTCAAAGAGCCTGAGGGGCGTCTATCCTGATGGGCTTTTAAACTTCAGGCTTATGATTTTTAGATTCTTCATTGACCTGGAGCCAAACACCAAATGCAGAATGCTTATCAAAATTACCAACAATTTTAGTTACAGCGGATCTTGGTGATGATATTTATGATAAAAGTCTCAGCATTCAATACAACGAACAAACCACCACAAGTGATAAAGGCTCTAAATTAAAATGTGAGCCAATACCTTCCAGCGGATGGGGAGCTGTACAAGCGGATTGGCGATTCTATGGTGAACTTTCCACAATCCTCAGCATGACCTGGTACATTATGAGTGCACATAAGGCAGTCAGGCATGGTGGAGTGTGCAAGACAATGGATTTTTTGCGCCCTTGGTATTAATGGGAAATCTTGAACTTTGATTTGCTTGAAACTATATCCTGCTGCCACCTGAGCCAAGTGGAAAATCTGTTCTGTCAGAAGACCTCATACCAGTTAGTCAAACTGCACTTTGCTTGGCATACAGTTTCTATTGATGTCGTTGGCCATCTGCAAATGGGAGCTAACCGGTCCAAGTACATTATGGTGGCGATGAACACTTGACCAGGTGGGTAGAAGCAAGGGCGATATGAGTTTTGGAGGCCGTACCTTGGCCAAGTTCATAATAGAATATACTATCCATCTACATGGCTGCCCTCATTTTCTTCTTACTGATAATGGAACTAACTTCACTTCACACATTCTTCCAAAGCTGAACAAGCTTATGGCCATCTACGGGGTTTAACAACCCCTTACCGCCCTGAGTCTAATGGTATGGTTGAACAAGTGAATGGGACTTTGGACATACTGCATAAACTGGTATCGGATTGACCTTCAGACTGGAGTTCTCTCCTGTCCACCGCTGTCTTTTGATATAAAATCAGCTATCATTCCGCCACAGGTAAGTGCCCCTTTTAATTACTGTATGGATGACACCCTGTTATTCCGGCGCTGCTTTATGTCAGCATAGAAGATACTGGCAGAATGGACCCAAAACGTTATATGATGACTCTAGTCAACATGCTAATCAAATAGCAAACTGAAGCATACTCATTCAGCTTAGCTAAGAAGATAAAGAATCAGGCTGCCAATCAGGTATGGCGTAGTGAGCTAGCCCAGTTCAAATATGAAAACATGTTTTTTTCCGTGATCAACATGGATTCAGGTGGAAACCAAATTATCAGAATATGGATTGGTCCAATTGAAGCTATTGAGAAAACAGGTGTAAATGCCTATACTATCAAGGACCCTGCTAGTGGTCAGACTATCAACCAAGTGCACGTATTGTTCCTCAGAGCATTTAAGCAATAGGAGCCTTATTGTTCAGTCAAGGGGTAATGTCATGATTCTGATATGACTGGACGATAATCCCTAAGTCATTATGGCAGAATGGGTAGAATCCGCCAATCATGATTCTGAATTATTTTATTTTATATTTTATTTAACTGAGGCAAGCCGACCAGGGGACGCGCATTACCAATATGTGTGTAGAAGTGGGAGGGGAGGGAAGAGAAGCGATGACTAGAAAGTATTGGGCACCCTGGGGTATTCAGGTTACCCCTGTTGCCAGCTGGGACCGCCAGGTGTGGGGGTTGGTGTTCTACTCCAAGGGGGCTGCCCCCGCTATGTAGCAGGTGTGAAGGAAGGGGTCCGTGTGAAGGAATTAGAGCAGGAATCATGACTATATGAGTCTCTGTTGCCTTGGCTTCATATACCCATAGAGCCAGGGTTGGAAATGCTCCAGTAAGTGAGCGTGGGACCTATTGACTACCCCATGGATGGTAGGGACCATGCCCTTGAATGCATCTAAGGCAATAGTGTGGATTGTCCACATTGCAATGGGTATCAATAGGGAGCTCAGGGTGGATGGGATTGGGGATGTAAGTCGGATCATGAGGAGGCTCTTTGAGATGGAGAAATCCTGATTGTCTTAGATCATGAGCAGGCGCGTGACTTCTCACCATATGGCTCTGGATGGGGGCAGGTTTCTAAGCGGTGATATAGGGAGCCCTTTCCTCCACATACTGCGCAGGTTGCGTGGAAAGAGTGGGTGTGGTCCGCCGTTTAGTAGGTCCTTCTTAGGCAGCGTCAGGAGTTGGCCCTTACCCTCGGCTGGAGGAGTGGATGGTGCGTCATCCTCTATATTGACTTTTATGTGGCTAGGTTGTATGGGATGTCCAAAGCGTCTAAGTAGTCAATTCTGGTGATGGTTGGGGTTGTGGTAAGTATGTCATGGTGGGGTGGTCTTCTGGCTTCCACAACGCAAAGTGGTATCTGGGTCATCACCTTCTCTGTACTGTACCAGTGGTAGCGACAGTCCATCTCATGTGGCGGATGGTTCAGAGGAGGCGCTTAAAGTGAGGGGGGTTCCGTGCAGGGCCATTGCGTTGGGGCAGTTGGCGAGGTATGTTAGTAAGCTGGAAGGGTATTGCGGGTTAGGTATTTTGAGTGCCTGCACAAAGTTGGCCCTCACTGCCCTGGACCAGTGCTGTTGCGGGGGTCCAGGGCTAGTACTTCCTCTATCCAGGTGCCCAGGATGCAGTTGGCGTGGTTCTCAAAATTTATCAGGCCACATGCCTCCGCTGAATTGTGGACCATATGCGTTTCAATCCGTATGGGTGGGCGGGATCCAGGCCACAGCCAACCCTGGATGAGCGCATGGATCAACATTAAAAAGTGGGCAAGAAGGGGATCGCATGTGTGAGTAACCACAGCATCGGGAGGATGAGCGAGTTGTCAACTGCCACTCGCCCCATAAGCCCAGGGGATCTACCCTTGAGTGAGGCGATTCTGTTGGATATCCTTTGCAGCAGGTTTTTTTCAACCATCTCAATTGCATACCCCCTGTTTCCAGCCAAATCCCAAGGTGGCGGACAGGGGTGGGGGGTAATGCAAAGGGTAGGACGAGTGAGTTCTTGCGTCTTGGGTTGTGTAGTGGGGGATGTGGTCCAGTTGGTGATGTATTTGCCAAGGAGGATAATTTCAGTCTTCTCTTTATTAAGTGATGCGCTACTCACCGTGGAGTATTCCTCTAGGGTGCGCTCCAGCTGTTGGGCATCGCTGTTGTCAGCTATACCTGTTACACAGTCATCTGCAAAGACTAGTATCCTGACTGGGGGCTGGCCTAGCGCAGTTATGCCCCTGAGGCGTGAGTCAGCAACGTGGAGGAGTGGGTCAAAGCTGAAGTTATATAGTAGTGAGCTAAGGGGTCCCCTTTCTTGAGCCCTCTGCATGGGGTGATCCTGTCAGTCAGGAAGTCGGGGCCACATACAGCCATTGATGCGGATTCCATGAGGAGCATCGCCCAGTTGAAAGACCTGGGTGGTAGGTTGAAGGCATGTTGGCACTCTTTTAAGTATGGCCAGCTAACGTGGTCATATGCCTTCTTCTGGTCAAGGAATACCAGGGCTCCCGTCACTTTAGATTGGCATACATTGGTGATGGAGTGTATGTTAAAACAGATGGAGCGCCCTGGTGAAAAAACAACTTGGCTAGGTGATAGGGCTTTAGTGGCAAGTTTGCCCAGTCTGGTAGCTAGAATTTTTGTAAGTAGTTTAGTGTCAGTATTTGAGATTGATATTGGGCGCCAGTTGGCTAGGTCCAGTATGTCGCTTTTATTAAATAGGTTAATGACATAGGAGTCCTGGCCTCCAGGCAGGAGACGGGTCTCCAGCAAGAACAGGTTCATAGACGCTAGGAGGAGGGGGGCGATTTGTTTAAAGTATTTTTTGTAAAATTCGTAGGGTATCCCATCAGTGCCTGGGCATTTCCTACGCGGTGCACCGCAGACTTTATTCCAGAGATCCTCCTGCATTATCAGGCTTAGGATGCTACAGTCTGGTTGTGCACTCTGTATTCTGGTGGAGTGTAAATTTTTTATGTTTTTTTGGGGGTCAGGTGGGGTGTCACAGTAAAGTTTGGTGTAATAGCGGTAAATTTCTGCCTTGACCTTCATTGAGACAGTTGCCATGGTTCCATCAGCTTTGCGGACTTGTGCACACTGGGGCAGGTTGCCTCAGGAGTGGTATTGGCAGAAGAAGAATGCCAAACAGGTCTTGCCTTCTTTTATGTGCTTACCTTTCCATGATACTTTGATTCTGTGTTGGTTTTTGTGGATAAGGGCGTTTAGGCGGGAAGAAATTTCTGCCCATTTGCGGCACAAGTTTGGGTGTTATCCAGACTTTGGGGTATTGAGTTCTATGTGGTCGAGTTCCACCAGGGTGTGTCTGATTGTGGCAGTATCCATGGTGTATTTGCGCAATGCGAGGTGATGAGTTTTGTTTGTCAATTAGGTTTTGAATTTTTTCCCAAGTTTCGATGGGATCCAATGCAAACAGGGTTGTGAATTTTGGGTTTAATTCTTCATGCTCGACCCAGTTGGAGATTTTGGTGAGTTTTATATTTTTCAGATATAAATTTCTTTAGGGCAACATCCGCGTTTGCATCCTGGTTGGCGTGAGCTGCACTGAAACTAGATGGTGGTCAGAGAAATTAATTTTTTAGTAGTTAAGTTAGTAATAAGCGAGTGGCAGGATTTCAGTGTGAGGATATTGTCAATGTGGCTCATTGAGATGAGCATTCCCTCACGTATGCTGTGGCAGGTCATGTGGGGGAGGAGTGGGGACCTGGGGGGAGGGGTATCATACAGGCCAAGGGATGCCTTCATTGTGTGGAACTCAACGTGTCCCGGTGGGTATCCCCTGGGGTTGGGCCATCAGTCCATAGTGGGGTTGTCCCAACAGTTAAAGTCACCCATCAGGATGGTGTCTGGTGGCAGGTTGAGCGTTGGGATGGATTTGAGGAATTGTTTCTGCTTGGACGTGGTGCACGGTGTGTAGATGCAGACTATCAATAGTGTGGCCTCTTGGTTTGTGATCTTTACAATTAGGATGTGGCCATCTAAGTACAATGAGGATTTGACAATTTTTAATTTTTTTGTTATTATTATGGATGACCACTCCACAGTGGGATGTCCATATCAACTGGGACGGTGAGACCCTGGCCGCCCAGGATCCCTCTTCCCCTTGTAGACAGTGGGTCTCTTAAATGCCCAAGAGGTCTACCGGGGGTTTGCGCATGAAGTCCAGCTTTTTGGCTCTGGACGCTTAAGCCATGGCTCCTGTGATGTTTAGCATCCCTATTGACACTAAGGTGCCCATGGCGCCTCAAGAGCGGTTGGGCGGGCCTTCATGCCCTAGTCCCCCACTCATTGCCTTGGACTTTCTCTGTGTGATTGGGACAGTCCACTCCGAGGCGTTTTCCAGCTCCTTACCTTGTGATGATTTCATGTGGGTAGTGTTGGATTTGGGCATTGTATTAAGCTTTTCTGAATGTGATTTTGTTTGATTCAAATTGGTACTCTGATTGGTTTCTGATGTTTTGGGGTTTGATTTTGAAGCTCTGGGCCCTGTTGGCTCATCCATAGTGAATTTGTAATGTCCTGGTAAGTTTATTTGATTGGGGTCACGTGTTGATTCTGTCTTCTTGTTGAGAAAATTTTCTGCCTGGGTTGTCCGATCTGACTGTTTGGCTTGGATCATATCCTCCATGGTTGCTCTGGATTAAAAGTTGTGTTCTGATTGGCTAGTTCGGCCGATTTCCTCTCTGTCCATCTGGATTTGGTTTGGGTCTATGGAGGAGGTTAATAGAGATGCAGCCTTGGCTGCTGCCCGCTTGCAGGCCTTCTGCACCTGTTTGCGTACTTTGAGATTGGGTCAATGAGGACATAGTGTCCGTCCTCTCCTCAGAGGAAAGTGTGGTTGACATCGACCATTCTTCTGAAGGACTCCTCATCTTTGTCCATGGCGTTGTTGCAGAAGTCCAGGACCATGATGCCCTCTTTCATGGGGCACACATGCTCCTTATGCCCCAGTGCGGTGCAATGGTTGCAGATGGGTGCTGTGCATTCTGTTGTGATGCAGAAAGGTTTTGACACTCCCCATCTGGGAGTTGAAACACTGCAGTGCATGGGATTTTGGTTAAATTCGCAGCCACATCAGGGACTGGGTCAATAACAGCAATTGCCTTTCCTGTGCGCAGGTTCAGCATCAGGTGGAAATGCTGTAACTCTAGTTGTTTTATTTCTCCGTAGCTCTGAAAGCTAAATCTGAGTTCTTCCTCAATTAGCTTATGGGGGAGGTTGGTGGGAAGCGAGTCAAAAGAGATGAACAAAGTGTTTGCTTTGTTCCACCTTGTGCGCGTGGTGTGCACAATTTGTTTGCCCTTGGGGCTGGGCATTTTTTGACACAGACTTTTGCTGTGGTGTCTACATCTTCTTCAGTTTTGAAACCCATATCAATCCAGCCGCGGTGGATGATGTTGGTGGTAATGTATACCGCATGGGGAAAGAGGGAGGCCTGTGCCTCACCTACCTTTTCCCACAGAGTTGGGTAATCTACCCCTAAGAAAAGTCAGATCCCATGTTCCACTTTTGATAGGGACTGTGCATACTGTATTTCCATGTATTGGTTTTGTTTTATGGTAAACTCCACAAACCTGGGCGGTGTTTGTGTTTGGATTTTTTTGGCGGCGTTGGATCCCAGTCCCCTCCAGGGCATTTTTTGCCCTTGGGTGCACCATTTTGTCCATTGTCCGATATAACTTTCGCCCAGTTTTGTTGGGTTTTATTGAATTCAATCATCTCACCTGTGTGATTATTAAAATTATCTGATTAAATCAAATATTGGTAACTTATGTTATCATTACAGGAAAGAAAAGACATGTTACTGAATTATGATTATTTGAGCGCCTTAGAATGAGGCTGACTTGGGTTAGAATGGATGGTTATTGGATCACTCCTAAATTAAGGTGATATGGAGATATTGATGCACGGCAAATAATTGGTAAATCTCCCTGAACTAGGCGATCATGAATTTAATGAATGAAGAATCTGCCAGAACCAATAAGAAGAATGACAGAACAAATAGTCTAAGTAAAATGGGTGGTATCAACTGAAATTCTGAGTGTAAGAGATACCAGAGAATTGAAAGGAGGAGATTTTTATTTAACTGAGGTAAGCTGACTAGGGGATGGACATTACCAAACTAAAACTAAAAATTTATAAAAAATAACGATTCAAACAAAACGCCCAAAATGGACAGATTGATTGAATCATACCTAAAAAAATATCCAACCAGGTGGGCAGCGAACACTGCTATCCCTCCATAGTGGATGGGGACGGGGGATCAGGGGCTCGTCTTTGGCTGCATCCATCTCATCCCAGAGTAGGGTGTATGTTAAGGCAGATAGTAAGGGTGTGAGGGCATCGGCGGTATGGAATTCAATATCCTTGATGACTGGAACTTCCAAATAGTTGCCAGCCATCATAATGCCAACGATGTATTTGGCCAAAGCGTCTTCAGCTTTGAGGTGGGCGTCTGGGAGTTTAATGAACCTGTCAATGTTGGTTTAAGTTGTTTTTGCTTACAGATTCCGTGCTACTGTTACCACGTTCTGGATGGCTTCAGTGACATTTTTGTGTAAAGTTTTCATATTGGTCTTACTTTGTGTGGTAAGATCTTTGGGGATAATGGGAGGTAGAATTCCTCCTGTGAGCGCAGCCACAGATTTGGTGGCAGCTTTTTAGAGCAGACGGCAATCTGGTGTGGTGGCTGCTTCTACTGCAAGCTGGTGGTCGCTGTAGAACAGTTTGGCGTTAGGTTGTGGGACATATTTCTGAGATGTGAATTTTGCATCACATTCTGCATTACAGAGCCGCTTGACTTGCAGCGACGGTTCCTCAATGACGTTACCTGATTTGTCGATTTTATATAATAATTCCCATGGGTTTTGGTTGAATTGGATTGGGGAATCAGCATATGGTTGAGGTTTGTTCGATTCATTTGTGGAAGCATGGGATCCATTCTGATGTTTGATTGGATGAATTATTTATGGCATTGGGGCAAGGTGGGTGCTGATTGGTGGCTGTAGGTGTAGCTGCAGCATCAGGCATTGGATGAGGGGAAGGTAGGATTGTGCTCATACCAGAACTTATGCAGGGTGGGCATCAGATTGGAGGTCAGTGGATGAGTTGTCCGATCCATCTGAAGTGGTTGGGTAAGAGCACTTGCATTTCAAGTGGTCTAACTCAAAACATGATAGACAGATCGTCCACCCGCCCTTGATGTGGGCCTAAAACTGATGGTCAGGTGCTGAGGGAATAATGGTGCACAGCGGAATTGCCGCCACAATTTTACTAAATTCAGGGCTTATTGTGACATATGCCCGAGGCTCAGCAAGTTGTGTGGCCCCAATTGGGACCACATGTTGTAAGATGGGGTTGGAGCCATAGGCTGCCAAACTGGCCATCGGCTCCTGGTGGAGCACTTCAGAGGGGAGGTGGGTGAGCAGGCCAGCAAACTGGACCACCAAAGTGGTGTCCGCTGGGAGCTGAGTCTGAGTTGTGGGGAGAGGGGTGCCCTGTAATACCAGGGGCACAGTTGCTGCAGTGGCAGCATCAGCTTCGCAGGTGAAGTTGAGGTCAAAATACCCCTTGTAGGGGAAGAAATCGATAAATCTGGTGGGTATCATCACCGCCTGTGCCATTTTTATAATGGCTTGGTCATGGTATGGGAATATTTTCCAATATTTGACCCTTAAGCCATAGCGCATGTTGCTCAGGGGGAGCACTAGGGGGCAGTGTGGTACCGTTTGGGTATGAGCAAGGTGGGCGTCCATGTCCTTGGGCAGAACGAATCAGCTCATAGGTTTGGAATGACTGGGTGAACCAGTCCTAGCGCGTTTTCCTGCAGGACGGAAAATGGTGGAGGAGTTTTGCCGCTGCCCCACACTGGAGCAGCTGGCGGAGAATCTGGGGACATCAGAGTGAAACTACTACAGGCGAATTCAATTTGTTTAGTTAAATTTGTGTAATTTGGCTCAGAAAGTTACGCGGAGTGTAAAGAAAGAAAAACGAAAGGAGGAGATTGTTACAAGTAAGAAGTGAGCGGAACAGAAGGAATCTGTGTTTTATATTAAAATAAAAAAGTAGTGAGACTGAAGTGATTACTTCATATTTTATTTAATTCCCTACATTGTTTCTTGGACTAATGATCAATATATTGATCATCTGTTGCTCAGTGGGCTTGACCCTGTTTAGAAACATAACGGCGTATCTCAACAATTATACCAAACATATAACATTCCCAATTAAGGATTATTCCCATAAATGTTTGTCTCTGGTTGAGGAAAGTTATGTCGCTCCCATATTCTTAAAGAAAAGCATTCTTAGCATCATTCCAGGTATGGCAATGCATCAGATGAGGTACCATGATGTCATGAGTTACGCAGTTAAGACAGTTTGTCAGTTGTTTAAACCATTGATTGTTTGTGGCTTCTTCCATAGCATTTTCATAACAATATATGAAAAAGAAGATGCTCTCTTCTCCTAGGACGTACTTCTCTTTGAATGATGGTTTAAACTTTCTATTTTGAGGTTTAGTGGCAGAAGGAATGTTTAAACACTGGGGGCGCTCCTTCCCAAAGAGGAAATGGTATTCTGGGAATATTTGTGGATATTAAGAGTATCCACTTTATTTCGCAGGTCATTGATATCTATAATAACTAAATCTCCTAGATCATGGACGGCATAAAGAGCTTAATTGTGGCAAAGAACTGGCTTAACTGCTAAATTTCACTCTTTAAATTGGTAGTTGCATCTCAAAGCTTGAGTTGATGTTGCTCAGTGAAGAGCATTATTTGCTCCAAGCCTCATACCACAACGGGTAAAGTATCCAAGTTCCAAGGTGTTTATTATGGGCGTTCAGAGATAATTTAAAATAAGAGTCACTCCATATGACTAATTTGCGCTCCTTGAGCTACACATCCTAGTTGAACATCAATAATTTAAATTTACTGAATTACCAACTAAGCATTCATTGAGGATTCCTGGGACAGCACTAGGTTCAGGAGGGCCAGGGGGTCCCAGGGGCCCAGGGGGTCTAGGGGAACAATTTCAGCCATCTTGACCATTATGGCCAGGGGCTCAAGGCCTACCAGAAGTTCCATGAGGGCCAGCATCACCTGGCATCCATGATGGTCCTGAGGAACAAATATTTTACCAATAATCTTGTATTTTAAAGCTCAACTCTTCAAGTTAACAGAGGCGTTCATCTACAGAGGACACAAAGTTATCAATTTGGGTTTATACTTCAGTGTACGATCTCTGATCTGATTATGAACAACCTTTTCTAATTAACTAAAATGATTAGAGTGTTCCATTTGTTAGATCTCATAATCCTTTAAGGTATGTTAATAGAACCTTCATCTCGTTGATGAATTGCCTTTTTCAATATGGAATTTTGGTTATTACTGTCAAAGAAAGAGGAAGATTGATAGAATTGGAGGAGTTGTGAATATAAATTCCCTGATAAATGTAAATGCTGAAGTAGTTCCTGATGTTGGAACATGGCTATTTGTAGTAGACAGTACAAAGGTGGATGAACAAATTGATGCAAAATAGCACTCTGAAATTCCTGCTATGACCTATTTTCCATCCATAAAGGAACTATTAGCTAAACTCATCATAGAAGCCAGTACCGCAAGAGCTCATATTTTATTAACTTACCCTTTGGGGACAAAGGCCACAGAGAAATTAAACTGGAAAGCTTCAGTTAAGTCTGATAAATGTAATTAACATTGCTCCATGGAAGGAGTGGAAATGTTCACTATCGAAGATGTGGGTGTTAAAAGGTTGAATTTGTTGCCATTTCTCTGGTGTGCATTTTGAACACCTAATCACTGAGGTGAGCGGCATCATGATATGAGGTGAATGCTGAATCATTATTATCCATTGTAATGATTTCACCAGAAACTTGGTGTAAACCTGGCAGTTAGCACCATTTCTGTCAAGATGGAGGGGTTGTTAATCCACTCATCCTTTTAGAGAGAGTCAGCGGACCTGAAGTTCCTGGGTGATGGATTAAGAGTTTTAGTTCTTATAGAAAAGTCTATACTCAAGATAAAATTCCTTAAGTGGTAAATCCTATTGATATATTTTAAATTAGGGTAGTCTAAATATTTGATGGCAAAAAGAGAGTAGTCTTTTTTTCTTAATACAGGGTTATATAAAAGATCTAAGAGTAATTCTCGGGATAAAATCTCCAATTGTTTCCAAGATTAGATCTATACTAAATAGCAATCAAAGATTCTGCGAAATTCTGGTCACTTCTGTCAACCAGGATTTGATCGCCACATAGATTGGGGTTTGAACACCAGTATTGGGATAATTCTGTCAAGCAACATTTAATTGCATAAGTCATGGTTGAACTCTGATATAAAGAGGCCTAAAATTTAGTTGGTTTATCCAAGACTATAGATTTTGCTTTAACTTCAGATCAGGTTCAGATCCCATCATCAGATGTACATGAATCTTTAATTTGGGTCAGAATCCAAACAGTACCCTTGGGCCCACCTTACAATAAAATTTCTGCAATGTGGTCCAAGTGTACAAACTTTGGGTGGACAGAGTCCCTCTTGACCCTAGGGTCTCAATCAAGTCCTTTTAAGATGAGATAATTAAATTTAGCGCATTTACCAAGCTCACTGATAATCGCATCTTCCAGCATGAGCAAATTTGTCAAGGATCTGACACATGCCTGAACAACTTAGAAAACCATCTTCCTCTTCAACTCGCCAACATCCAAGCAAAAAAAGCAGTTGCTTGCAAGGCCTCCATTACTTCCCTAAACCAACATTGGGACAATATCCAAGAGGACCTCGAGGGGTTGAGATGATGGTTGGATCAGCAGGCTCCTTGTGACTATACAGAAAATTAATTTAAGAGCCTGCACCTATTATGGTGTCATACCCTTTTTACTCCTATGGTAACTATATTCAAGCATAGCTTTAAGAAGTTCGCCTCTGGCCACGAAAGCATTGCCTCCTTCTATATGTTTATAAAAGTTTATAGAAGAGGCTACTAACTGACAGAAGGTGAAGCATATCCACTCCTGCTTATTAGCGCCGCTCAGGAGATTATGACTCACCTTCCAAAGAAATGCCACACATGGGAACAGGTCTTTACTACCCTAATCTCGGAATTCAGTAGCAATCAAACCCCTGGCCAATCAAAAACAAGAGATCATAGGTATTCGTCTTAATGAAGTGGAGAGCCCTGTGGAGTTCACCAGTCATTTCTGACCAGGCACAGCCCTTAGTAACCACAAACTGCATTAACTTAGATGGCGCCATAACTGCAGTCATCTCCAAGTTTGGGTCTTACCCTGAAGTTCAAATGCACATTATTGCCAGAAGAATGATTTTACTTGCATTTGGGAAATCAAGAAAGTACTCAACGTGATAACTGCGTCAACCAAGCATCCTAAGGCCGCCGCCTCTGTCTCTTCCAACCGTCCTCAGGTCTATGTAGTCAAAAACCAGAAGGGTCCTTGACCTCAATGGACTTACTGCGATGGTTTCCATCACAGAGCCGAGACCTGTTGTAAAAGACTTGCCAAGGAGGAAGGAAAAGGGCAGTCAGCTTGAAGGTCGAGGCGTTCAATGCTGACATTCTATCTCGCCTCAAGGACCATCAGCAATCTCTAACAAGCCTGGAGTTACCATACCATTAGAAGAAGTTTTGTTACCCATTGATAATAAAGAATCTGATATTGCTACTCTAATTCTGATAAAGCTCCTATGTTTCTCACGCTACCTCTACAATTCAGATGTTTGGTTACCTGTGTCACTGTTTGAATTCATAAAATCCCGTTTCATGCCATTGTTAACAGTGGTTCCCCAGTAAATGTCATTTCATCCAAACTGATGAAATGCATCAAAATTGCTCCGGGCTTGCTACATTACATGAAATATATCATGGCTGGACTGCAGTTTACCTGGTAATTGTGGCCTATTCTTCCTTACCTATCTGATTTAGGAAGTTTCAGTGAATACCCCCACCGTTGCACAAAATAATCAGAGTTATGATTTTCTTTTTGGGACTCATTTTCTCAAGGACTACTCAGCAATAGTGTACTACATTAATCGATATCTATCCTTGCTGTGATATTGGGTCTGGGTTTGAGACCTTTTGCGACACCAAAACATAGGTTAAAGCTAGGGCTTGCTTATTAGAGAGTAAAAACCGAATCAAATAACTTAAGTATCATATGAGGGGCTCTCGCATATGGATGCCCCCTCATGCAGTCAATGGCCAAGAAGACACGCCAATATATTTTTCTAAAAGGACCATTATACCGCTGAAGTCCCATATTATTGTTGACACCTGGGTTCACGTCAATATCTTATCTGAATACTTATTAGAGATCTGGGGTCTAGATAAATGATTGGTCAAGGTGGCCCTAACCTGCTTAGGATTTTTAGATTCATCTATGCTGGATCCACATTGGTGTTGTTGTCTAACCTTATTGACAAACCTAGGATAGTGGGCCCCTAATACTCCAAATGCTTATGTTCACCTCCTACTGGTAGAGGCTGTCGATGTCCACAACTTCAGAAGTCTAAGAGATTATTAGGTTTGGAATGCCTCGTCTGTAACTCTTTTGGCACTTATATAGGAAAGTGCTTACTGGTGAACAAGAGATATAAGTTATGGATGTATTAGAGGTTTACTTGGAGCTCTTCTCGGCCCCTACCTATGATTTCTAAAAAATTAGTGGGGTTCTACATCATGTGGAGACGGGATGCTCCCCTCATTCAGTCCTAACCTTACCAAAGAGTAAGTTGAAGAATCCCATGTGGCGGTAGAGCTCAAGAAAACTACTTGAAGCCATCCTATTGGTGACTTTGCAAAGTCCTTAGGCCTCTCCCCTCTTGTTAGTTTTGAGAAGGATGGAAGCCATCATGTAGCGTTGGACTACGCCTGCTCAATTCCATCACCAAGAAAGAGAGTTATCCCTTGTCCATAAATTGACGAATCTCTCCACTTGCTTTCTGAGTTGCAATATACTTCTGTAATGGTTCTTGCTAGCAGATATTGGATAGTGGGCTTGCCCCTGAAGACTGAGCCAAGTGTGCGCTTTTAGCCAACAAAGGGGTATTTGAATGCTCAAAAATGCCTAGAGCCTTTGCAGTATGCCAGCCACCTATTTAATGTGCCATGGATGGTGTCAAGAAATTGGTATGACTGGCTGATGAGTCATTTTTAGCTCGGTGGATTATTTTTAATTGCTGAAGGGAGCTTCAAATTTGGATATTCAATTATGTCAACTTGAAGCGTGTCAATAGAGGTGATATTAGTTCAGCAAATAGAGTGATTTGAACTGAAGCTTCAATGATGAGACGGAACCAGACAAGTTCTGGAAAATGATTAATAGCTAAGACAAAGGATCAGAAATGACCAGAGTGACAAAGATATGTTTAGTATGGTGTCACAAATCCGATATGACTGGACAATAATCATGGGACAGCTAAGGCAGAATCCGCTGAAAATGATATCAGTTACATTTATTTTAGTGCCTCAAGATGAGGCGATATTGGGATATAACATGTTTTTATTGGATATAATGGGTTTTATTGGATCACCTCTATATAAGGCAATAAGGTGATAAGGCGATGTCAACATTTGATAAATATGAAGTAAATTGCCTACAATTAGGGCAACAGAAGATTAGAGAATAACAAGCCAATATAAGGAGAATCGGCAGAATAGAATAGCCCAAGCCATGAGAGCAGTATCGCCTGAAGTCACTCCATATAAGCGAGATGGGCAATTGAGAGAAGGAAGGTTGTTAATCGTAGGAATGAAATGGGACAGCAAAAGGTCGCTGTATTTACTAAAACCAAAATAAAGAATCAATTGGGGCAATTGCTCCTATTTTTTAAGTATATTTTCGAGTGTGTCTGAAGTACCTACAATCCCCACATCATCTGTCTGTTGCTCAGTGGGGTTGACCTGTACAAATGACATGACAGATCCTTATGATAACATCTGAATTTATAGCAGTGGTGCTCACTACAGGGGGCCATTGACTAACCACCTAACACTCCGTAACTCCAGTCGCCAGCCATGCCTTACACAAGATGTGTTGCTGGGGAATCTTTACAGAACACCACATTAGCTGGATATGAGAATCTCAAACTTAACTTAGACTCGGTGCTCAAAAACCAAGATGAACTTCTTCAATAACGAGATGCTGTTATGCACCAACTTGATAGTACGTTTAGCCAAATGCAAATCTTGGGACAGCAAAACAAAGAACTCGCCAACTGATTGAATGATACCACCAAATGGCTGCAGTATGCAGAACAAAGATTACCAATACCTCTTGGTCTTCTTGCTGGGACAAGGATGACCATCAAGTAGGGGCATCATATGAGAATAATATAACAATGGTCAGAGCTACTACACCCAGGATGGTAGTCCTGGATATGAATATGAGTCAGAATGACACTTTCCTCAAGCAATGGTAGTACCGCTCATGGCAGAAGGTCACACTACCCCTGAAGTGGTGGAAATCCCAACTTCTGCTAATTCAGCTCCTCATCAAGAAACTGCTTTTGGATCTCAACCCATTCCTCAATATGGCCCAAAACCCCATGAACGGGATGAAGAGGTTAATATCAAAAAACTACCTCCATTTGACTGCAATGGGAACATTCATGGGTTCTTCAAATGGTTTGAGTTTGCAGTGGAAGGTTCATCTGATAGACGGAAGGCTAAGTTGTTAATATCTGGCTTAGATGTCGGAAGTTCCAATCAGGTCACCTGTAACCTCCCATGTAGCTCTGTCACCTATATGGACATAAAGGATACCATACTCCGCCTGTTTAGGGGTACTTTAAAGATATTTCAGTGAAAAGCAGAATTCTTAACTATCGGATTCCATTGAAATGAGACTCTCCTGGAGTTTGCTGATCAAATTAAAACTGAAGCCCATGTGCTTATTGGGGCAGGGTACTTAGTGAAATCCAACATGTGAATTGCCATGACCTCCGCGGTGAAGCCATATCATGTACTTCATAATGTCATTTCGCCACTCCTAGGTGATGACGTACATCTTCTCAAGATTGTACAGTTTTTGCATCATGTATCCCCTAACTTTCTGCCGCCAATTATAAAACAGAAGCCTACTGCCGCTACTGCACCCCCTTATTCAGAAGAATACTCTCATCTGACTCCAGCTCCTGTTAGTAATCCTCAGCCTTTCTATAGCTCTGCGCCTCATCCTTGGCTGAATTATACTCAACAGGTTGATCAGCAACAATGGGCTGGCCATGAAAACCGTCAGCAACCCAGTTATCAACTAGGACCTAGCTATGCTGACCATCAACAATCAGATTACCGACCTGTGGCTGATTACGCTGAACTACCCCATACTTTCCAGTCTGGACCCTCTTATGATAATCAAGGACATGGCTCTTATGGGGTTAGTTTGCTACAGATGCAGTCACCCTGGTCATTTGGAAAAATTCTGCCATAACCGCTGTGTGAACTATGTACACCAAGATCAATACTATCAGGGAAAAGATGGAGCAGAGTAGAGATGGGAACCTCATCTTCCACGATACCAACTCAAAATTTCCCCAAATCAATAGTAGTATACCCTGCAGAAGTTCCTCAGTACGATGACGGGCTTTTATATTAGCAGCCAGCTGAAGGAGTAAACATAGTAACCTGAGCTCAAGCCAAGGCAGCGTAGAAGAAGAGTCACCTAAACAACGGAAGCCATATGCCTGTCAAATGCTTGATCAAGATTCCTTGGACAAACTTAATTCTGCTGCAGATGCGCCAACTCTGAAAGGAGTAAACATTGCTCTTCCAGTAGATGCCACTGTCAAATTATAACCCCAAGTCAGTGAGGGGATAATGAGTTTTCTTGAAAAAAGAGAGACCGTAATTGTTCACATATTAAGCAGTCAATATTCTTCTTATTCTGAGTGTACATACTGAAATATTTTTGTAGTGAAAAATAGAGTTCGCGCTATAATAGATACAGGTGCTCCAGTCAACATAGTTTCCATAAAATTGATGGTAAAGTAGAGTTGAAACCTGATGTGGACCATCAAATGGTGTACAGAACTTCTGGATCAGTAATCACCGTCTCTGAGGGGGCTTACAGTGTGCTACCTTTGTGCTTTGGGTCCATTGTCATTGTAGCCCTGGCAATTGTGCTGCCAAACGAAAACTATGACCTGTTAATCAGGACCACTTTCTTGCGCCATTTTGGGGCTGTTGTCAATATGATGGAGGAGACCCTCGACATTATGGGTCAGCAGATCTCAATTTACTTTACCACTAGTGGAGTACCAAAGGATCCGGTGCATATGAGCCATACCAACCTTGCCTATAGTGACGGGGTGATGCCAGTTCTCTATCACTGACTAAAGCGAAAGACTTGGCCCCTTCCTCAGCAGATATACGAATATCAAGGGATACCTCTTCGAGAGGCAGGGCCCATATCTATACCTTCTGGCCATCAAGTCCTAGTGAACTCTGAGTTAGAGGTGGAAGTGGATAGTGGGCTATATGGGGAAGTCATTGGGTTCTATCATCAAACACAGTTTGAGCCGCATGTGGCTCAGGGATTATACTTCCAGGACATGGGGAAATTAAGGTTTTGTTAGCATACCTCCAAAGCAAACCAATGCAAATCTTCTGACACCAAATTGTAGTGTATTTACATCTTATTCCAATAGATGAGGTCTGTCAGGTTCATGATTTTAGGTCGTTGGATGAATTTGGTCTACTGGCTGAGACACCTGCTGATGTACTAATGGTGGTACCATAAAGTAATTTAATAGTACTATTGGAAGAACAAAAAGACCAAGAAATAGCTTTATTTCAGAAGTATAAAAATATTTTGATGTCAACGATCATGACTTAGAGTGTGCTCAGAGGATGGTCCATTGAGTAGACACAGGAGATCCTCCTATAAGGTCTCGCTGATCTGCTGATTGCGGGCAGTGGAAGACGTTGTTACTGATGAAATTGACAAGTTGCTAGATCAAGGGATGCTTGAGCCGTCCAAAAGCCCATGGTCTTTGCCTTTTCTTTTTAAATTTATTGCGGGAAGGCTGACCATGGGACGGACACTTCCGAATATGACTCAGACGAGATAAAACATAGTACCAGGGGAGGCACCCCAGAGAAGCGATGCTATCTCTTGTTGCCAGCAGGAACGCCACTTATGGGGAGGGGAGGGGAACTTGTGAAGGGGCCGTAACCACTATTGAGCACGTGTGGAGGAAGGGGTCTTATTTGATGAACCAGACTGGGAACCAGGAGGAGACCAGCTGTCAGCGACGCGGTGGGAGATATCCAAACATCCACGCTTGGACGTGGTCCACCAAATGAGACCGGAATCTGTGGACAGCTTCAGGGAGGGTGGGGATAGATCCAGCGATTGCATCCAAGACAATCGTGTGGATAGTCCACATGGCGATTGCAACCACCAGAGCACGGAGGGAGGGTGGGAGGGGGAGGCCATTGATGAAGCAAACATATCTCTTGACAGACTGAAGGGATGCGTTTGATCCTGGCCCAGCAGACGTTGAACTTCGCGCCATATTACTTTAGAGGGGGGGCACTTCTCCAGGCGGTGAAACAGCGTTCCATACTGGCCACACACGACACAGGATGAGTGTAAAGCATTAGAGCGCTCAGCTGTACGATACACCCGCCTCAGGCAGCGCCACACATGGGAGCGGACTTGAGGCTGCAACAGAGGATGGTGTGCATATTTCCAGATAGTCTTTTGGGTCTCAGTGGAATAAGGGATGTCCATCATGTCCAGGTAGTCCACCCTGGATAGGACTTGGGGTCGAATGGGGATCACGCCATCATGGATGGGTAGCCCCTGTACCTCTTGTGTGAACTGAGGAGAGGGTGGCCTCTTTGGGTTGTATGTCCACTAATACGAATTCTCCACTCTGCGCTTCGCATGGAGAGTAGGATTCGTTTGTAGTGGGTTTTAGTCCCGTGAGGACCTGTGGTCGATGTGTGTGATGCGAGGTATTTCATCAGGGAGTGGGGGTTTGATGGATTATTGAGGCCCAAGGCTCAGGAGAAGTTGGAGCGGGCCTCGCGGGACCAGTGTTGGGATGGGAGTGTAGGAGCAGTGACGGCCACGATCCAGGTGCCCATGATCTTGGCGGCATGGGATTTGAAGTCAAGCAGGCCCATGCCACCATGATGATGAGGGCCAAACATGACCTCTAGCCGTACTGGTGGAGGGTGGCCTGACCAAAGCCATCCTTGCAGCAAAGCATACAGGGATTTGAAGAAGCTTGGGGAGAAGGGGATGGCGTGGGCTCCGAACCAGACTTTGGATAGGAGCATAGAGTTGGCCAGAACTACCCTGCCAGTGAGGGTAGTAGGGTGGGCTCTGAGAGAGGTGATTCGCTTCATAACGTTGTCCAGAATATGGCACTCCATTACTGCTGACGTGTATCCGCCTGCCTCCATCCACACGTCCATATGGCGTACTGGTCCTATGGTAGGACGTGGCACAAAGGGAGCACCAGTGGAGCGGTGTGTGTTGAGTTACTAAGGCGTGGACGTGGGCGAGCAGATGGGCTGGGTTGGGAACTACTTGCTGGGGCCCAGCAGTTCTGAAATCGACCAAGGAGGATGATTTCAGTTTTGGAGGCGTTCAGTGCCGCGTTGCTTACCTGGGAATATTCCTGGATGAGGGCATCAAGCGCGCGTGCATCTTTGTTATTAGACACCCCCACTACGCAATCATCTGCAAATGCCATCATCTTGATTGGGGTTTGGCCTGGCACATGGACCCCAGTGAGGTGGGCATTCACATTTTGCAGTAGTGGGTCAAGGCTGAAGTTGTATAAGAGTGGGCTGAGGGGGTCCCCTTGTCGCAGGCCCCTTTGAGGGAGGACTACATCTGTTAGGAAGCCTGGGCCACGCACTGCCATTGTTGCAGATTCCGTGAGCAGCATCACCCAGTTAATGAAGTGGGGGGGTAGGCGGAATTGTTGGAGGCAGGCCCTAAGGTATTCCCAGTTTACTCTATCATAGGCCTTTTGTTGGTCCAAGAATACAAGTGCCCCAGAGGCTGTGGACTGACACACATTAGCTACTGAGTGCACGTTATCCCAAATTGACCTTCTGGGGATGAAACTGAATTGTTCTTGGGAGATGGTGGCAGATGCTACAGTCCCTAAAACGGTTAGCCATGATTTTGGTTAAAATTTTGGTGTCTGTGTTTGTTAGAGAAATGGGGCGCCAGTTGGCTAAGTCAAGCCTATCCCCTTTCTTGAAGAGTGTGACAGTAAAGCCTCTTGTCCTCCTGGTGAGGCGCATTTTCAACAGGCTTTGGTTGAGTGAGGCTAGCAGCATGGGGATATATATCTAAAATATTTTTTGTAGAACTCATATGGAATGCCATCTGGGCCTGGGCATTTTCAGTTTGGCGCACCGCGAATGGCTGTCCATAATTCGTTTGGAGTAATTAAATTCATTATTTCTGGGTATTGGAAGAATGGTGCATATATGAGCTTGGTCGAGAAATTCCGCCATTTTGGCCAGCTGAATTGGTTCAGCTTGGTATAACTCAGAGTAATATCTTTGCATTTCAATTGCCACTTCAGCTGGTGTGTCCGTGATGGAATTATCCGATCTTTGCACCTGTGTGTAGGCCACACTCTGGCGTGGTGCGAAAATTTTTTTGAAGAAGTATGCGGTGCACTTGTCACCTTTAGTGATGCGTGTGGCCCTGTATTGGACACAAACCCAATGTTTGTGTTGTCTTTCAAGTGCATTAAGGTGGGCGGCTACCTTGCCCACTTCCAGCCCCATGCAGGGCTATATCCTGTGGCTGGAATGTTGGACTCCAAGTGGGCCAATTCCGCCAATGCGCGCGATATAACCGCCGATGTGGCTTGTGAGCGTCTGGAGGAGAGATGGTGATAGTGGCGGATGGTGTCTTCTTTGAAAGTTGCCCATGTGGAAATGAGGTCCGCACAAAATGGTACAACAAATGATTTCGCCAAAGTTGCCTCTTCCACCCACATGGAAAATCCTGGCGACGCAAGCTCGGGGGTGGATTTTACACCAATGTGGGGCCTTTGCAACTGTGACAGGTAAGTGGTATGTTATTGAGACCAGTCGGTGGTCAGAGAATTCCATTTTTGTTGTTTTGAAGTGGGATATGTGGGGTTAGAATTTCGCCGGCGCTAGAATAAGGTTGATGCGGGTCATGGACCTTAATTGGCCGTTATGGATGTGGGGATGCATCATGTTTTCGAGCAGTGGGGCATGTCGTGGCAGCGCATCCCTTAGCCCAAGGGTGGCTTTTAGAACGCGTAGTTCTACATGACCCTGTGGGGCATGAGTTGAGGGCGGCCACCAGTCCGTTGGTGAGGTTAGCCAACAGTTCATGTCACCAACTAGGAAAGAATTGGGGGGTAGCGGGAGGGATTTGACCAATGAGAAAAATTCCTGACGCTCATGTGCACCGTTTGGGGCGTAAATGTTGACGATTGTGTGCACAACATCAGCCCATGAGAAGGTGACAATGAGCACTTGGCCATTTAGGAATGTTTCTGAAGATGTAAATTTTGAAAAAATTGTTTTTTTAAATTAGCACCCCACAGTGCTTTGACCAAAAGGATAGGGATGGTAGGAGCATTGTTTTCCAAGCTTCCTCGGAACCTTGTGGACAGTGGGACTCCTGGATGGCCAGGATATCCACGGGTAAATTGTTTTGTAAAAAACTTAGTTCTCTAGCCTGGGATGGGGAGGCCTTGAGTCTGGCGATATTCAGCATCCCTAGGGTGAAGATTTCCCTATTGCACCTTAGGTGCGAGGGGGTGGGCCCCCAAGCCCACCAGCCTCTTCCAGGTCCCCACCGGCTTTCACAGCAGTGTGGGTATTAGCAGCAACGCTATTGGGGTTTTTGTTAATTTTTGCAGAAAGGTCATGTTGGCTTTGGCCTTCGCTTTTGTTCTCCTAACGTCGGATGAATTTTTTGTGGTGCGGATAAGTTCAGTGCACCTTCGAGTGGGGCAAAAAAAAATTTTTCAGTTGGGATAGGTCCCAAGTCGGTTTTGACTGGGGCTTGGGTGCAGCAATTGGGTGAGATCAAATCTCCCATCAGATCCTCAGATTGAGTGGCCCATTTGGCCTGGGCCTCCCTATCTGATTGGGTGATGGATTCCCAAGTTGCTTCCACCGCGAAGGTCTCCATGTCCTCCTGGCGTTGTGAGTGTGGGATGGTGGTGTTGGCCTTGGCCATTTCCTTGGCCGCGGCCCTATGGGCCTGCTTGGCCTTCTTCCGCTCCTGCGGGGAGATGAGCTTTACCAATAGGTAGCAGCCTTGTGCTCCCCACGGGAAAGCCTCCTTGGTGCTTGCGGTTGGTTCATAGTGCGCCTCTCCGCTAGTCATGGCCACCGAGGGGTGCTCTTGGAATGTGACACCCTCCTTGATGGGGCATGCGTGCACCTTATGGCCAAACGCATCACAGTGGGTGCAAATGGGGGGCGCGCTGTCCACGGTTACCCATAATGGGTGGGTGGTATGCCCTGCGATGTCAATAAAGGTGGAGTGCAGGATCTGGGTTAGGTCCTTCGCAATCTCCTCAGTTGGGGTCAGAACTGCGATGGCTTTGCTGGTACACAGGTGTGGCATCAGCGTGAAACGTTGCATTTTGAAAGATTGTATTTCGCTGTATATGGCGAGACCATCTTTCAGGTGTTGCTCCAAAATGTCACGTTTTACCATAGTAGGCAAAAAGTCAAACGTGAGGAAAATTTGGTTTGATTTTGTCCATCTGGTGTATTTTGTTTCGACGACCTGTTGCTCTTTGGGGAGATTGACCACTATGCGCACCGCTGCAGCCTTGTCTGCTGCTATTTTGCTTTTGAAACCTAGGTCCAGCCAACCACATGACATGGAGTGAGGTGCAACGTACACTGCGGTCAGGAAAATTTTGTGTACATCTACACAAAATCTTTCCCATAGGGCCATTTTTTGGATGTCCAGATACACATGGACTCCGAATTCCACCAACGAAAGTGGCTGGGAATGTGGCGTGTTGATATACTGGTTGCATCATGCTTGCCACGCGAGTATCTCCAGGGAAATTGTGACCGCCAGTTTTTTTAGATTTTTTTCTATTCCGCCGGATTCTCTGGGGCATTTTTGAACGTTAGAGGCCGCGGGCCTTCCGCCTGCTCCTCTTGCCTTGCTTGCCCAACTGCTCCCAGAAATGGGCGCAGACTAATCCCCTCTATGAGATTATCAAACTAGATTTAGTCTTGAATTGAATAGGTTGCAAAAGCGTTTGCAACGAGAAAGAAAATGGTCTTTGCCTTTTCTAATTGTAAAAAAGAAGGCGGCACCAACTGCATAGTAATAAACTACTGGAAGCTCAAAAGTATTACAAAAAAAGGATTTGTACCCGTTGCCAAGAATTGATGATGCTTTGAACTGATTAGGGGAGCCCATTATTTTTCTGCGATGGACTTGATATCAGGTTACTGGCAAATTGAGTTACCCTGGAGGAACAGGAAAAATGTGCTGTGATCACATCCAAAGGCCTTTTCCAACCAACGCGGATGCCTCAAGGGCTATGCAATGCCCTGGCTACATTTCAGCAAGCCATGGATACTATTCTTGGTGACTGAAACTGTCATGTGTCCTTGTATACCTCACCGATATTATTGTTTTCTCTCAAACCTTTTTGGAGCATCTTGACCACTTAGAAGCAGTATTCTGCTGGCTGGCTGAGGCGAACATTAAAATTAAACCTCGAAAATGTAACTTCTTCAAAGATCAGCTGGAATATCTGGGGTTTGTGGTAGACTCTAAAGGGCTGAAACCACAGCCATCTAATGTGGAGGCCATCAGTAAAATGACTACTCCCAATAGTAAGCGCAACATACAGGCGTTTTTAGGAATGGTCAGTTACTACCAGCGCTTTATCCCTAATTTTGGCTGTATTGGGGGGCTGCTTTTCGAGTTGTTAAAAAATGATTCTGTGTTCAAATGGACGGAACTTCATCAATCCACTTTCAATACACTCCATACGGCGTTCATCAGTGCATCAGTGTTATGATATCTGAACTTTGATCATAAGTTTATTGTTCAGATGGATGCGTCTCTCTCCGCTGTTGGGGATGTACTTTCTCAGAAAGATGACGAGGGAGAGAAACATACGGTAGCATATTGTAGTCAAAGTTTGAACTGTCACAAGCATAATTATACTGTGACTGAGTAGGAGTGTTTGGCAGTTATCTATGCATATAAGCAATTCAGAGCCTATCTGCATGGGGTAAAGTTTAAAGTCATAACAGATCACGCATCATTACGCTGGTTGCATAACCTCAAAGAACCTGAAGGCTGTTTTGGCTTGATGGGATCTTAAGTTGCAGGATTATGATTTCGAGATTCTCCATTGGCCAGGAGTAAAGCATTAGAATGCTGACTGTTTATCATAATTACTGACTATTGCGGTGACAGCGGACCTCAGCAACATGATGTATGATAAGATGCTCAGCGGAAAATATGAGAACAAACTGCCTCAAGTGATCAAAGTGTTAAATGAGATGCAAATGAATACCTTCCAATGGAATGGGGAACTGTACAAGTGGATCGGCGATTCTATGGTTAATTTTCTGCGCCCCTCAGCATGACCAAGAATCATTATGAGCGCTCACAAGGCATTCAGACATGGTGGAGTGCGTAAGGCTAAGGAGTTGTTATGGCCACAGTACTATTGGGAAAGTATGAGCTTTGATGTGCTCGAAACTATTTCCTGTTGCTATCAGTGCCAAGTGGAGAAGCCATTTCGCCATACAATGTCATATCGGTTAGTGAAGCCACATTTCTCTTGGCACACAGTTTCCCTTGATGTTGTTTGGACCTTGCTAACAGGAGCCAACTGGTTTAAGTATATTCTTGTGGCTATTAACCACTTGACCTGGTGGGTTAAAGTGAGGGCAATATGAGACTTGGGGGCGGTTTATGGTGGACAGATTTGTGATGTAATGCATTATTCAGTGACACAGCTGCCCCCAGTTTATTCTCACTGACAACGGGACCAACTTCACTTCGTACATTCTACTCAAACTGAATGAGCTTATGGGAATCTGCAGGGTTCTGATGACCCCATATCACCCCAAATCTAATGGAATGGTTACATGGATGAATGGAACTCTGTGTCATGTTCACATGACATCATAATGGGGACCAACCCCAAAGATAAGGCTGGGTGCCAGGAGGCCCAGAAGGTGAAGCTCCAGGCCATCCCTGACCTGAGGCACACCCTAGACCAACGCTGGGTAAGGGCAAAATATGCCCAGGTTGGTACTAGTGGGGTGCCAAGTGCCCAGCCCCTAACATTGGTTCTGGCATTAAAACGGATGGTTTACCAAATGAACGTGGATGGTTCAATTTGGTTTGTTGAGGGACGGGGTTTCAAAACCTGTTCCATTTATGAAATAACCTGTTTGGGTTAAATCCAACTTCAGTTGATCACTCAAGCGAAGTCAGTTTCAGCTTATTTCACCAATTCAGATGGCAGCGTTGCCCTATTGGTGGGTCAGTGCTTAGGGCCTTTGCAGCACATCCCATATCCCCCCATATGAGCTTAAATATGTTTTCCCGACCAACATTCCTTGTTGGTTGACTTCCTGAATAAAATTCCCCCATTTTTTTACCGTTTTTATGTTATTCCAAACATTCATGTGCGCAGACCCCTTCGAGGAGGTCTCACACTCCATTCATTTTGCCATTTTCAACATTGTAGGGTTATCACCTCGTGCACCATTTGTTCATTTAGGTCCCCTCCAACCTGGGTCGTTTACCCCATTTCTCAATGTGCACCGCAACAATTTTGGCTGGTTATCTATAGAATTTCTCTGCTTGAATTATTATTGCTTCAGCACCCTCTTCTGGGCGATAATAATTTTGATTCTAATGGCTAGTTCCCTGGCATTGGCCTGTGCACCAAGCACTGCCACGCTGGGAACAGGAGAGTTATAGGCACTCTCCTTACACTGGTGAACATACTACAAAAACAGTAACGGATCAACCTTCTGATTGGAGCTCTCTCCTTTCCACTGCCATGTTTGCCTATAACATTAGTTACCATCTTGCCATGGGGAAGAGTCTCTTTCAACTACTATACTGCTGATGCCCAGCTCTTCCGGCGTTACTTTATTTGTGTCTAGAAGACACTTGTGGACTGGAACCCCACCACTATTTGAATAACCTCACAAAAATTCTGATCAAACTGCAAACCGAAGTATATTCCTTCAGCTTATCAAAGAAGATCAGGAATCAGGCCAGATCAGGCATGTCATAGTGGGCTGGCGCCGTTCACGGAAGGTGATATGGTTCTCTTCCATGACCAACATTGATTTGGGAAGAAACACAAGCTGGCCAGTATTTGGACTTGTCCATTCAAAATATAGAGAAACTGGAGTTGATGCATATACCATCAAGGATACTGCAAGTGGTCAGATCATTAACCAAGTAGATGTGAAGTTCCTCTGACCTTACAAGCAATAGGATCTTATCATCCAGTCAAGGAGGGGGTAATGTCATGATTCCAATATTTTTTTTTTTTTAGTACTAGATGGTAGTCATGATTCCAATATTACTGGATGATAATCGTGGGACAGCTAAGGTGGAATCCGCGAAAAATAATATCAGTTACATTTATTTGAGTGCTTTGAGATGAGGCGATATTGGGATATAACAAGTTTATATTGGATATAACTGGTTTTATTTGATCACCTCTATATAAGGCGATAAGGCAATAAGGCGATAAGGTGATGTCAACATTTGACAAATACAAAGTAAATCGCCTACAATTAGGGCGACAGAGGATTAGAGAATTACAAGCCAAATTCAAGGAGAATTGGCAGAATAGAATAGCCCAAGCCATGAGAGCAGTATCGCCTGAAGCCACTGTATATAAGCAAGATGGGCAATTGAGAGAAGGAAGGTTGTTAATAGTAGGGAAGAAATGGGAGAGCAAAAGGTCGCTGTATTTATTAAAATTAAACAAAGAATTAATTGGGGAAATTGCTCCTATTTTTTAATTATATTTTCAAGTGTGTCCAAAGGACCGAAAATACACAAAACATCTGTCTGTTGCTCAGTGTGTTTGACCTGTACAAATGACACAACATATCTTAATGATACATTCCAAATTTATAATAGATGGGAATACAAGAAGGGGGTCTTTTTGAGAGGAAAGAGAAGAGAGTGGATAGTAAGAAGAGGATATTGCAAGCAGAAAGAGTCTGCTAGATATATTAATTTAAATAAAGTAGTGTGGTTAAGTAGATTGACTCCTATTATATAAGTTTATTAAGTTCATTTTGCAGACCAACGATCTCCATATGGTTTATCCATTGCTCAGTAGGCTCAATCCTGTGCAACCCTTCCGAGAATATTAATTATATCGCCAATTTTATACCATATGGGATCCTAGGGGTCATGAAATTACCCTGTGTCTTCATAGACCTTGATGATATCGCTGTATTTTTTTAACCTTCAGTGGTCATATGAAACACCTATAGGAAGTCTTCAATCTTATGAAGGCTTTATAAAACTCAAACCTTTGAAGTTCTTTTTCTTCCAATCAGAAATGGAGTTTGTCAATTTTCCAGTGGATTAGATAAGATCCATCAGATTGTTGCACATAGGTTAAGCATAATGATACAACGGAAGGACAGTATGAAAATCGCCATTCCTCAAAAAAAGTAAAATATAAAAAATCTTAGCCAGTGCTTCTGGTAACACGATCTTTATTATAGAAAGTAGCTATGTATTGCCAAACCTAAGGGATCTACACCATTTTATCAGCTTCGCGCTACAGAGTTCACTGTAGCTTATCAACAAAAGTGTTCCATTTTACATTCTTTATCTCTATTGCTATCTCTCTCGCTTCAGTCGCTCTTACAACGCTACCAAGCAATTAAACTCACACGCTATTTGCTTGGTGCAACTCTCGATAGAATTTTAACCATATTACTGCTTTTACCATTATTAAACTTTTGCATCCAATCTGCTGGCAACTATCAAGAACTTGATAATATAACATACTCTCAATTATCCTTGGTTTATAGTCACCAGAAATCAAATTAAACTGATTGTAAATAAACTACTTCATGAGGCAACCAGACATGGTGAATTTCTCTGCAATCATGACTATCAGTCTCAAAACTAACTAAATCCTAGTATTTGGCATATCAGAAGGAAACCATCTGGCTAATTTTCTGACATTTCCCCCTCTTTCTCAGTGGTATTCCTCAGATAGGTCGCGTACATCTCATTCTTTGCTAACTATCTGGAGAAACCTTGTCTATATTTGATAGCAGAACCTTTTTCATTTCACCAATGATGTATGGGCGTTCCAGGTGATTTGCTTGCTGTTTGTAGGCCCGGAGGAACTTAGCATGCACTTGGTTAATAATCCAACCGCTTTCTAGGTCTTTGATTGTGTAGGCGTCAGTGCCCATTTTCTATTATCTTGAAGGGACTGATCCAGATCTATCTAGCTTTTTATGCCTCCCAAATCCATGCTGGTCGTGAAACAAGACACACTCTTCTATTGTGAACTGTGGCAGCCCGCTACATAATCATTGATTAGGACTGTACTCCTTAATTTTTCTGGCCAAGCTGTCAAGTATTCTTCAGTATGAAGTTTAATAAGCGTAGACATCAGATTCATCAGATAGCGTTAGAGTCCTTTACGCCTGTATCCTCTACACAAGAGTAAAGTTGTGGAGGCGGAGCTGGGTGTCAACCATAGAGTAACTGAGACAGACTCTTTCCTAACACTGAGTGATAGCTGATGTTATATGCAAAAACTGCAGTGGAGATTGGTACTCCAGTCAGAGGGGTTAATCCTTCACAAGCTTCTGAAGGATTTTCCAAAGTTCCATTAACCTGTTCAATGGTCCCGTTAAATTCTGGATGATAGGGAGTAGATAGCACCCCTCAGATTTCCAGCAATTCGTTCATCTTAGTAAGGACATGGGAGGTGAAGTTAATTTTCTTGTCCATGAGTAGGAACTGTGTGAAGCCATGCCAGTGAATGACACACTCCATTTTGAACTTAATAGTGGTTATGGCCCCAGATCACGGATAGCTCATGCTCTACCCACCATGTTAAGTGATCTATTGCTACCTGGATGTACTTGTAGTGATTTGCGCCCATCAGCAAGGGCCCTACAACTTCAATAGATACTGTATACTAAGTAAAGTGGAGTTTAACCTGATGATAAGTGGTTCTCTTGTGGAAAGGCTTCTCCACTTGTAATCGATGACAGCAAGTGATATTTTCCTGCATGTTGAAGTGCATACTTTCCCATTAATATCATGGCTTCAGAAATTCCAACATTTTTCATTGTCCTCCATGCCTCATTGCTTTATGGACGTCCAAAATTATACCTAATCAAGCAGAGGGCTTTGGAAAACTCACCTTAAATCCACTAACCTTTTTAAACAACTCACCGTCCCTCAAGAAAGTTCCGCCCTCATCCCATCTAGCTCCCAAATGATTTGAGGTGACTCATCAGAATATCTACAACTAATCATTTTCTTATACATTGTTTCAGCTAGGTCCTCTATAATAATGACGGTTGTTAAGCACAATAGACAGTCAGCGTTCTGGTGTTTAGTGCCTTGCCAGTGGATTATCTCAAAATCATACACTTGCATATTGAGCGCCTAACATGTGAGGTGGCCCTCTAGCTCCCAAAAGTTTTGAAGCCAGTGTAACGAAGCATGATCAGTTACAACTTTGAACTTTACTCCATGGAGATATAGCTGAAATTGGTTGCATGCATAAATTACCTCTAGGCACTACCGCATAGTCACCATATAAATCCACTCATGGCAGTTAAAACTTTGGCTGCAATAAGTGACAGGATGCTCCACCCCATCATCGTCCTGCTGCAACAAGACTGCTCCCACAATGGAAAGAGAAGCGTCCGTCTGCACAATAAACTCTTTCTCAAAGTTCAGATACCATAGCACCAGAGCGCTGATCAGTGCCATTTTAAGAACATTGAAAGCACTCTGACATCACTCTATCTACTCAAAAATGGCGTTCTTTTTCAAAATCTCAAAGAGCGGGGCACTGATGCAACTAAAATTGGGAATAAACCAACAATAGTACCCAAACATGACCAAATAGACTTGGATATCTTGTTTGATATAGGGTCATGTCATCTTACTGATGGCTTCTATCTAAGCTGGTTGTGGATGAAGACTGCTGGCATTACAAAAAACCTGAGATACTCAAGTTGCTCTTTGAAAAATTATATTTGCAAGGCTTGATTTTAATGTTAGCCTCTGCAATCCAGTGGAACACTTCCTTTAGGTGATCTAGGTGCTCTGAAAAATGTTTGTGAAAATACGCTAAAATTGTAAAGGTAGATCAGAACACATGACAGTTTGAGGTCACCCGGGATAGTGTCCATCACCCATTGAAATGTAGCCATGGTGTTACAAAGACCCTGTGGCATCTGAGTGGGCTGGAATAACTCTTTGGTGATGATCATAGCGCACTTTTCTAATTCTACTGTGGGCAACTCGATCTACCAGTACCCTAAGATCAAGTCCATATATGAAAAGTAGCAAGCACCACCCAGATAATATAGGGCATCATCAATTAGGGGTAGCAGATTTTGATCTTTTTGTGATGCTATCAAGTTTTCAAAAGTTAATTACTACCCCGTTAGTGCCATCCTTCTTTTTAACAATTAGCACTAGTTGGCATAAGGACTTTTTGATAACTTGACATACCCTGATCAAGAAACTTCCCTATTTCGTCAGACACTACCTCTTCCGCAGCCCTTGAGCAATTAACAGCTGAGATCAAATAGTAGGATGGTCCCTGGTGTCTGCTCAATGAACAACGCCACAAGCGCACCCCAGATCATGGTTGTGGTGTGGAAAATCTCACAACATTTTTGAATAATTCCAACGCCCAATCTTGTTGCTCCTCAAATAGCCCCATCAAAAACTTTACATGGAACCACTGCCATTACACCGGCCAAATTCTGGGTGTGGAGGCCAAGCTCATCCAATGAGCCAAATTCGTGAAGCCAAAGGACCTCATCAAAAGGGATCAGGTGTAGATAAGCCACCACTTGTTGCCTTTAACCCATAAGAGGCTACCTTTGTAGGTTGTCCAGAAGCACTTTAATTTCCCTTGGTCCAGATACTAATAATCGTGGAGCCATATGAGGTAAGATGTGATTGTTGGTAGGAGCTAAGGACCTCCCTGAGCAACTCTTTTAGTATATCTACTTTGAGCTCTTTTCACATAATAGCTAGGAGTCTTGATGGTGTCATTAAAGCGCTTGCCAATTGTAGCAGTATACCTTGGTACTCATATATTTGATTAGGAAGAACCTTAGCCGCTGCTTCAACTGCCAGTAGCAGATGGAAATTATGTCATCGCAGTATGCAAGGTTGATTTGGCCATCTCAGGAGGAATCCTGCAGCACACCCTTTCTGTAAAGTATACAGGGATCCGTTGACCCAGGTTTTCAAAGGTTTCTTCTGCCATGTTGACTATGGCCCAAAACGACTCATGAAAGCAGAGCCAATTAACATGTCATGATTGTGGATTGGCAATACAATTGCTGGCATGGAGAGAGAACTCAAACCAAACCAAAGAGACAATGCACTGTTGCTCACTCCAATATGGTATTTTTCATCCCCGCTGTCCTGTATACCACCCAGTGCTTTACATTGGGTTTCAATGGCAGCTTAGCTACCAGCCTTGATGATACTATGTTAACTGGGGCGCCAGTTTAATGATAAGCATTTATTTTATTTTTTCCACAAAATGTCACAATAAGTACACTCAAAATAAGAAGAACCGCGACTATTTAATACATGAACGTCCAGAAAGTTATTCCTATCAAGAAAGTACATAATATTAAAAGCCTAACTGTAGGTAATCCTTTACAATTCATTAAAATGGGATGGCGATGTCCAAGCCCTCTAACAAGGCCACATCTGAGGAGGGTTGGGGTTAATCTGCCAAGCTACGCTCCAGAACCTGACAGTTGTATGGTTTCTGAATCTCTTGGTGGATCCCTTCCATGATGTTATCCTTGGCTTGAGATTGGTCTACCACAATTACATTTCAGTGTTTTGTTGGTAAAGAAATATGTTGTTGGAGTCATGAGCATTGAAGTAGATTGAGTCTTCATGAATAGGGGACAAATAAATTTGACATAGTGGAGTTAGAGAGTCTCATCTCTACTCCTCTTATTCTTTTCCACGCTCATCCAAATTTAGCAGAACTGCATGGGCTTTACGCTTTGTAGGGCAGCTCTCCGCATAACCCCTTGCTGACCAAACTTGAAGCAAGTTATTTCAAAAGTATCACATTTCCAAATATCATAAAACCTGGCCTGAGGGTTATAAGCTGGACAGGGGTGGGGTGAAGCATTAAAAAGCAGCCAGCGATGGGCTTAATGATCATAGGTAAGTCCCAGGTTAGTTAGCAGACTGTTTTTGGCATAAGAATTTGCTGGCGGAGTATAAATTAATTTCTGCTGGTCACCCATGGATGGAGCTCCAGTGACAGTCATGGATGGTTTCTGGTCCCCGTTGGGTGGGTTGAATGTGGAGTCCAATCGCTGCAGATAATTGACAATCTGTAGGTGGGGATATTCCCCTGGAGAACTGGAGCCATTGTGTTGTAGAGCTCACAATGGGGTTTCACAGCAGCAGTCATAGCAATACTGAAATTCTCCTCTGAAAGTGTTCCTGCCCAACTAGCACATGCGCTTTTCAAGGCAAAGCAGTCAACAAATGCAAAGGGTTCGTTCCAGTGAAACCTGATAGTCAGAAAGTATGCTTTTTGTTGCACTTTTTTCTTCCCTGCCAAACAAGCGGAGCATCATATCCTTGACCTCCTTGTAAGTCACGGAGCTATCCTCCAGGTAACAGGTAACCTGTTCAGCACTTTTAACATCCAGGGTGGAGATTTGCAACTTCGCCTTATGGCGATCCTATATTTTTTGACAACAAACTTGAACCACTTGAAGAACCCGTGCATATTCTCTCCCCAGTAAAATTGAGGCAACTTTTTTATGCGTACATTATCTTCTAAATCTAGGCTATGGTTCCTAGGAGCAAATTGGGAAGTCTCCAGCCTAGTAAACACGTCCCCACATGGGGCCATGGGTGGGGCATGGGACAGAACTTGTGGCCGCTGTTGTCCTTTGAGAAGTGATGGCCTTTTTGGCCAGAATAATGATGATGACCGGAGGTAGTTCACTCATATACTCATAATATTCATTCCCCAAGTCAAGACTATCCGCGACCTGACTCCCTTAACCCACCTGGTCTGTGAACAACTCTCCACGATGCGCTCCACTTTTTCTGATTCACACTGACAGCACCCTTTCTTGGCATATCTAAGCTCATCAACCTCTATCATAAATCCTGGTGTATCTCCTTCTCTACAGCCAGTTTTTGCTTGAGATTTTTAAGGTGCTCAACCACATCTTCAAGAGTTCCTTACAATCTGGAACTCTGGAAGCTTCTGTCACGAGCTTGATGAGAGGTATTTTCTAGCTGACTTACTAGTGCAGTATTCTTGAAGGAGCTCCTCATTTTATCGTTGCATATTTCTAAATTAACCCAGATATTCGTGTATTCCACAGAATCAATTAATGGAAGGATCACAATCCATCCTTTATTGGAATGATTAAAGCCCTCAAGGTGAGCTATCCAATCCAATAACTTCCCATATTTGGTGGAACTGAGAAATGAAGCTCTGGAATTTTCAGCAATGCCGTTGTTGATCCACTCACTTCTCATCTGATTAAGATCAAATGTAATGGAGTTGGCTTGGTCAGTTACACGCTGCTCCAACAGGGTAATGCAGTCCCTGCTATGACTTACAGTGGAGAAGATGCCTGACACCCATTCAGTCATTTCTTGAATGAATCATTTAGTGTTCCCTTCTAATGTAGTCAAGTCCCTATTCAGCCAAACATGAGCCCTATCTGGTTCAGCAGCTCTTCCATGACTTGAGGTAGCTCATGATTTAGATAAGGTATGAGCTGATCCATCTGAAAATGGGCATCAGCAACATGGGTGTGTACTTGAAATAAGCGCCCCTCATTTCTGAGTTAATCTGTTTGAGGCATTCCAGCAACAGATGGCTGTCATTTTTTGCGCTTGAGAAAACCGCATTATGTCTTTTATTTCAATATTTTTTGAGCCTGGACTTGCAGGAGCTGCCAAATAGATGGCTGTACATAAGCAACAAGATACTCTACTGGCCCATGGGAGTCAGGATGGCATGTCAGGCTGTTGGTGGTCATGTCCAGATAGAACATATACAATTTTTAGCGCTGAGCTTGATCGTTCTGGTTAAAGAACATGCTCATAAAATTATCTACAGAGATCCCATTGTAAAGACGTACCCAAAGAGCTAAACCTTAATATCTGAAGATATGTGTGGCGGCTCCGCCTTTTGGGTTGGGCACCACTAGTGCTAAAAAATAATTTATGAAGCTGAGCAGCAATGACCTCAGTGAGGCATTCATGCTTTGTGACTTGAGGGCCAGACAAGCTTATAACTGTAATTCCATTGGTGGGTTGCTGAGGTCAGATGGCTCAGTCATGGTAAACAGGGATGGACCCTCTTCAGAAGATTTTATTGGGTCGCCACTATATTTATCACAAAAACCCACGAGACCTTGGCAAAGATAGTTATAATTTGCCATGGTTGCAGGGTTTTGAGCTGTAGAGCTGAATCATCGGGCCCCCTGTAGTGTGCACCACTGTCAATCTTCTGGCGGACTATATATGATCTGACGGATTTTGCACAGAGGTTAAGCTCACTGATACAATGGAAAGATGAAATGAAGATTGCCGTCCCTCAAATAAAGGTATTAAAATATAAGGAAGAGAAGCTAAGTGCTTCTGGGAACACGATATTTATTATAGAAAGCAGCTTTGTACTACCAAACCTAAGGGGTCTACACAAGATATCAACTTCGTGCTGCAGAGTCCACTGCAGCTTACCAACTAAAAGCGATCCCATTTCCATTCTATATTGCTATTGTTATCTCACTTGCTGAAATCACTCCTAAAACTCTACCAAGAAGGTAAAATAAATCACTATTTTTTGGTGCTACTCTCAGTGGAAATGTAACCATATCGCCACATTTCACATTTTTAATATTAGGCATAAAATCCATTGGCAACCATCAGAAACTTAATAATATAACCTACTCTTGGTTATCCTCTGCTTCTAGTTGCCAGTAATCAAATTAAACTGATTGTAACTGGACTGCTTCCCAAGGCAACCATATCTGTTGAATACCTTTGCAATCTCTAGACTATCTATATTGAAACTAATTGAATTTTAATATTTGGCATAACGGGAGGAAACCACCTTGTCAATTTCCTGACAGATTTCCTCAGATATAAGGCTTTAAAAGATGGTATCAAGTCCATCCAGGAAAAAGTAGATGCTATTAAAAAGATATCATGTCCCAAAGCCTGAGGGATATTCAAGTATTTCTTGCATAAAGAGCTATTATTGTCAGTTCACTACTTAGTTGCTGGCCTAGCTGAGCCCTTGTTCTATCTTCTAAAAAGAATGCGCCCTTCAAGTGGCAGTCTGAACAAGAGCAGGCGTTTACTTTGTTGCAGACTGCTCTTTGAATTGAACATAATTTAGTTCATACATGTTTCAAATGACCTTTCATGCTATTTATAGATGCTAGTGAAATTGCTGTTGGAGCTATCCTAAGCTCAGCTTAAAGATCAAGTTGATCATCAGTTAGCTTGTTTTAGCAAGAACTTAGCAAGGCTTAACAGAAATATAGCATTACTGAATGGGAGTGCCTGGCTGTCTTATTAGCAATTAAGCATTTTTGGTCCTACATCTATAGCACCCACTTTTTATTATTACTGAAAATTCCTCGCTCTAATGGCTGTTGCAAATGAAGAACCCAGTTGGCCAGTTAGCCAAATAGGCCCTAAGACTAAAGAACTACAATTCATTATAGCCCACCGCGCAGTAGCAGTTTACCAAAATGACGATGGTCTCTCTAAAATACTGTACTAGCCGCTTTGACCCACAAGGAGGACCAACTGTACAATCTAATTGGTCAGCCAGAACGCTGGGATTTGGAAACTCCTGAGATACAAGCTGAGAATTTAAAAATGACCTAAGACACTTAGATTAAGGAAGGAATGCTGTATAGTAAGGTCAATAAGAAATGGCTTACCTACATTCATCCTTCTTCTCAAACTGACGTTATCTACAAGAGCATGTGACTGTGGGACATGAGGAAGTGAAGAAGGCTTATGAATGGCTAAAAAAATTATGCTACTGGGGCCAAATGGTAAAAGCCATCTAAGAGGCCCTGGAATCATGTATGTCATGACAATCCCAAGATTAAGTCAGTTCCCAATATCAGCTTTATGTTGTTTCCCCATCAGGTCCTTTTAATGTCATTAGCATTAATATAGTAGGCCCTCTTCCCACCAGATTGCATGGTCATAAATATCTTCTTAGCCATGGACTATTTGACCAAATGGATCAAAGCGATCTCTGTACCTGCTGCCGCTGCTAAGACCACGGCCTTATTCCTTATTTGATCCATTTTCATCCAGCATGGATGTCCACAAACTCTACTTTTGGACAATGGGTTAAATTTCACCTCGCAGGTAGTCCAAGAACAAATTTCTTTTTGAAGCTAACCAAAATTTATCTTCCCCTTACAACCCATCAACAAATGGGGCAGTGGAACATGCTAACAGAACCTTCATCTCTATTTTCAGAAGATGGCCACCTCTGATCCTACTTGCTGTAAACATTATTCATACAGTGCTTTGCTTGCTTACCAAAAAAGTTATAATTGAATCATCAAGATGTCCCTGTCAGGAAAGTAGAAAATAAAGTTTAGATTAGCCTGCCAGTTGGAGTGCAGAATCACCCAGAAGGTGAGCTATAATGACAGAGTCACTGCTGCTTAAACTACGTTTAGGTGGGCTGGGATGTATATTTTAACAAGCGCCTGGGACACAAAAGTGCTAAGCAACCTGGCAAAAAGCCAGGCTGTTGCAGCCCCGAGGCCCATGGGCTTGGACATGGGAAAATATTGGATTGGAATGGCAAATTTGGTTTCCCCCATTGAGAAAATGGAATAAAGTCATTAGTGAGAGTGTGGATTCTCACTCAAAATGGATAATTTTGCCAACAAAATGCTGAGATCCTGGTGGCAGATATCTTCAGCGATAGGAGAAAAATTCAGAAAGTCTTATCAGTAGTCCCATTTAACAACAGAAGGCAGCAAAGTCACAAAAATGCTGTGATAGCCTAGCCATTGCATGCCCCATAATTCCACATTAGTGGATGTTTTCGAGATACAGGAAAGAATGATTTAAACTAAAAAAATAGGTTTGTAGCAGGGGAGTTTTTGTTTAAAAATATTAATAAAGGAGGTTGACCGTCAAGCCTCCCTATGAGGGATGACTGCTTAGATGCCTAGTTGATTTGAGAATAGCTTTGGGATGCAGAGTGTTAAGCCCTCAAGTTTATGACTTAAATCAGTGAAACTTTAAGTGGAGGATAATTGTTCTATTAAAACTGACTCCAAAAGTGTTGGCGGTAGGCCAAGTCATCATCAATTTGTCCTTGGGTGCCTGAATTGCAGTTTTACCACATAATACTAATTTGAGTGTTGACATCTCGCTTGACAGATAATGGGAGCCTCTCAGGGTTATCCCATATAGGGATAGTCCCAAGTGGTTAGGAACAGGTTGGGAAGCCCAACCTACCTGCACAAGATTTATCTGTCACCCATTTGGCCATGTGGGGTTCAGAGGATTGAGGTTTCAACACCAACAGGGAAGATGTAATGATGTGTTTGAAAGGGCTTTTCTAAACAGTGGGCTCCGCTAGTGTGCCAGGCCAACTAGTATGGAGTCTGGCTGAGCCTTGCTGTTTTGCTTTCATAGGTGTACCAACCCCTACAAGTTCAAGTCTAACTTACCAACAAAGCAGACCAACAACTTCACCTTAGCCCCATGGTCCCTCTTGGGTGTGCCCAGCAAGTCCATCCCCCATCCTTGTCAGCCATAGCACTCGCACGCTGAACCACACTCATGACCAATTTGCCAACCCATCTTGGGTGTGCTCTGGTGAGTCCATCCCCCATCCTGGGCAGCTATGGCACTCCCGTGCTGCACCACTCTCAAGGCTGACAGCCAGCAGCACAAATTATTGGTGCCAGTTGGCCAGGTTCCCATTGGTTCCTTGTAGGGCTGAGGTATGGTTTCTTGCAGCGTCAGCCACTCCAGGCTCATCACCCCACACTTACTTCAGGGATCTCTAGTCCCAACTTTTCCTGATCTAGCAGCTTAACTACTAACAACTAAAATAAGATGGGCAATAGAGCTCTTTATTTGGAGGGAAGAATGACTATTTATACTCTAGGCTCTTGCGCCTATAAAAACCCCTCGGCCATCCAAGCTGGAACCTCAACCAATTGCAGCCATTTTTGGTAGCAATTCCCTCCCTTTCGCTCATCCTAATTACCAAATATTTTGTTGACTCATCCTTGGCATGAGTCGTCAATCAGCCAAATATAGATTACTATTATGATAAATACTTTTAGTATCCTGGCATAAGTCACTGGTACTTTAAATCAAACAGCAAATTCATAATCATATGATTGATAACAAATACTTCAGCTCTACACTGGAAAATCCCACAATCTTCTTCCATGGCAGTTGGCGTCAACTATAAGATTCTGCCAAACTCAGATTTGATGCAGCAAAATCATACCCAGATGGTTGTAAACAAATATATCAGCTTTTTGACTGAAAACCTCACAATCACCTATGATTTTGCAGTCAGCGCCATACTAAGAATCTGCCAAACCTAAAAATGATTAATATTATTATAACAAAAATGTTATTGAACTATAAGATTGGATGGCAATCATTATCAACTAACTGACACCTCTAATTTTAATATTATTGGGAAGAATTCTTCTAGTTAATTTTCTGACATGCTATCAGCTATTTTTGCCAACGGTTTGTTGCTGTCAGCTATTTTTACCAAATTCAATGTCAGCTTAGAGGGGAGACTCACCTCATCTATCCCATGTTGGTCCATATTTGCCAAAACCTTAATGTAAACTTTTTCAATTCACTGTAAAAAATCTCCAGTTAATAGTACAGGGATGGGTGGCAGAAAAGCTAAGAAGGGTAAGATGTGACCCACCATTTATCCACCACATGGGCGAGGTCACCCTCGGAGATGAGGGGGTGACTGGCCTCTTCAGATCTTTTTTAGAAAGGAAAGGGTGTCATGGTTGAAAAATGACATCATCCTTGGGACCAATGTTAAAGATAAAGATGCTTGCAGAAGGGCCTAGAAGGTGAAGTTAGCAGGCCTCCCTGACCTCATGAATATTATAGACCAACGCTGGGTAAAGGCAAGATATGCCCAAGTTGGTCCTATGGAAGCAGGCAAAGTTTGGCCCAGTATGAGAGTAGGGGCATCAAAATGAACTAGCTTCCTTACAATGTAAAACAGTTCGCTTCAGTTTTTGGGTGAATGGGGTTTTGAAACCTGCTTGGTTTTCACATTATCCAGCTCAGATTGGCCATTTTTACAATCAATCAACTGAGTTCAGTCAATTACTCAATATAGCATTTTGCCTGATGAAAGTGTGCGCCTATTGGCATGCCTCAGCTTTGACCCACTTCCCTCAATTGATTTTTTCGCTGAATTTCCTTTAATTTTCCATGTTGAGACCAACCTTCTCTATTGGTCGACTTCTCCCCTAAAATAAAGCCCTTTTTGGTACACCATTTTATTGTTATCTCAATATTCCTGTTTGCAGACATTTTTGAGGAGGTTTCACACAACATTAAAAATTTAATTTGTATGAAAGTAAGTCTATCCGCCAGTGCACCATTGGGCCTCCCAGGTTCCCTCCAACCTAGAACGCCTAAAACTTACCCCTCCGTGAACCTCAACGCGCCTTTTTGGTTAAATATCCTAGGGATAACCCTTTCCTTCCTAAGTTACTTGAGCCCAAGCACCCTCTTCAGGGCTTTGGTAACTTTTGTACTATTGACTAGCTTCCTAGCTTTGGCTCTGTGCACCGTGCACCTCCATGCTGGAAACGGAAGAGTTATAAACACTCTCCTTATATTAGTCAACCAACCTCTTCATTTTTATGTGCGCAAACTTTTCCGTGTGAGACTTTCACAAAGTGTAAACGGTGTGTGCCAGCTGTGGGATTTGGCTGTGGTCAGCCGCTCTGCTGTTTCCTCTTTTACTGAAGTTTGGAGCATCTTGGCATTATTTTGGCTGCCTCCAACAGGAAAGTACCCACCCTTTAAGTTTTTACCTGGTGGATACAGATGCTTTGTGGTCCAGAAGGCATGATTCCCCAATTTCCTGCTAAAATATACAAATTCAATATAAACAAAGAGGTTTTACTTAGGTAGTACGTTCAGATGATGCTAACAGAATCTTCAAAGTGGGCCTGGGGGTGAAGGCCTTAAATAAAGTCAGGCAATCCGTTGCTGTTATTGGAGTAGGGTCATTCATGTCCAAAACGCGTATACAACAAAAACACACACATATACCTCTGAACCATATTTGCTCTCATATGGCTCAGAGATGGAACCTACTCCTGTGTATCAAATCATCCCTGAAAACCTCCATTTGACCTCTTCTATGATTTGCAGCACTCAGGAGGTCGAAAAGAGCTGCGTTTACAATACATAAATGTTTATGCTCCTTCTGAAGATATGGTGGGATATGTGGCCTTAGTAAGAGTGGCCAAATATCCCTCCACATTTTTTGATTCAAACACATACCAGGGTGACATGTTAATGCCAGATGCTAAGTTTGTTGATGATGTTCTAGCACTTTCTTCTATAAATGAATACCATTCTGGGTATTTTCTTCTGACTGCTACCCTTTACTCCTCTTTAGGGAAATTCAGCACCACCATTCTGGTGGATACTGGCGCCTCTTAAAACTTTATGGACCAAAGCCTAGCCGACTACCTTGAGCTGAGTTACTTGCCATGTGGTTTGGTTAGGGGAGGGGCGTCCCAAGGTATTCCCACTCTGAAGGTTATTGGGACAGTGAACTATCAGGTTGGCAAACACCACTTGTCTGATCACTTCCAAGCTATCAAAAACCTCTAGTTCCCTATCATTTTGGGTGTGGAGTGGTGGCAGAACTTTGATATCAGAACCAACTTGAAAGAGAATACCCTATCCCTTACATTAAATAATGGTCGCACATTAGTTGTTCCTTTGTCTGAGACTAACGTTCGGGCGATTTGCCCCACTGGCCCCACCTTCACACCCTTAGCCTTGCCCCTATGTTGAATCCCAACGAGGAGATTCCCCTACCTTCTTGTTTGGAGGGTTTGGAATCTTCCTTTGATGCAGCATCAGCTAACGCAACACCTGATCACTCCAAGTTTGATTGTGAGTTCAAACTCACTGTAGATCTGGTGCATATATCTTCTCCAATTTACCCATTGAATGTCCATGAGGAAGAGGCGTTAGATGTGTGGGTGAAGGAGCATTTAGCCAAAGGTGCGATTTTTCAGCGTACCTCCCCATGTATGCTCACCACTTCTATTTGTTGAGAAGTCTGATGGTGCTCTACGCCCATGCGTAGACTATGGGAACCTCAACAAAAACACTGTACCAGATCTACATCCCATCCCTTTGGATTCTCAGATTGCGCGCTATGTGGAGAAGGCTAAGGTATTTTCCAAGCTGGATTGCCTCAATGCGCTCAATCAGATTTGGATTAAAAAAGGACAAGAGTGGTTAACTGCATCCCATACCAGAAAAGGGATTTTCCAGTTTTGGGTCATGCCCTTTGGGCTTAAGAATGCCCCTGCTATCTTTCAACGCCGCATTGATGTAGCGTTAGGGGACTTGTTAGGGGTATGCGCGGTTGCCTACGTGGATGATATCCTGGTGTTTTCCCCTGATCATGAGTCACATGTGGTACACCTTCAGCAAGTCATGGAGAGGTTAAGGGCAGCCTGCCTTACGCTGAAGATCGCAAGTGTGAATTTTTCAAGTCCCAGGTCGCCTTTCTGGGAAACGTCGTGTTTGACTAAGGACACATGATAAATCCAGACAAGGAGAAGGCTATTCGTGAGTGGCCCACCTCCACTTCAGTCAAGGAATTAAGGATCCTTTTGGGGACGTGTACGTTCTTCAAGAAGTTCATGCTCAATCTTTCCAAAGTGGCAGCACCCTTATATAAGGCTAACCGTGCAAAGGTGCTTCAGTGGTCCACTGTTTTGGAGGATGCTTTTAAGCAGTGAAGTGCACCCTGTTGTCCACGTCTGTTCTTTGCCATGTCAACCCTTCAAAATAATTTATTGTGTCTACTGATGCCTCCAACTTTGCCACAGCGGCTGCCTTGTTACAAGTAGGCAAAGATGGGATAGAGCACCTGGTGGGATATTTTTCTAGGACAATGTCTCTGCCTGAGTTGAATTAAGCCGTTATGACAAAAAGTTACTAGCAGTGGTGGAGGCGCTGATTTATAGCTCACTACTTAAATGGCTCCTCTCAACCTTTGCGTGTATGTTCAGATCACCATGCCTTGCTGTACTACCACGCCCCTCATTTCCTAACCCCACAGAAGACCCATTGGCATGAGACCCTTGCCCAATTTGCATTTTCTTGCGAGTTCACCAAGGGCAAGGAGAATGGTTTGGCGGATGCTTTAATCTGCAACCCTGCTTTAGCTCCTGATCCAAAGGAGATAGAGGTTCATAACACCCAGTTGATGATTCAACCGGATATGATTTTATCTCAACTTCCTGCTTCCTCAGCCAACATGCCAGCGCTGGCACCTCTGGAAAATTCAGAGGAATACAGTATGTTCAGAAAGCTATTCCTTTATCAGCCACTATCAGCCAAATATACTATAGTTCTTGCTAAGAGCGCTTTGAATCAGGAGGACTTATCCAGGGGTTATCACATAAAGGGTGAGATGGTGTGGTTTTAGGGGCGCCTATGGGTCCCTGCTGGCCCACTGCGCCTAGAAATCATCCAGGACCATCACGATGGTCTCACCGTTGGTCATCCTGGGAAAGCAAAAGCCTTGGAGTTAATATGATGCACCTACAATTGGAAGGGCTTGGCTGCTCAGGTGGGATGGTATTGTAAAGAGTGCCTGATCTGCAATCAAATGAAACCAAATTGTCAACCTTTAGTGGGGTTTCTGGTACCAGTCCAGAAGGCTGAAGGACCCTGGACTTCCCTATAGGTAAATTCATTTGTGGAATTACCTATCTCTGATGGTTATGATGCCATCATGGTGGTGGACCGTTTTACAAAGTTTGCCCACTTTATTCTTTTCAGAACTACAATAACCGCGGCTGAGATGGCTAGGCTCTTCATCACTCATGTCTTTGCACTTAATGGGGTTCCCATGAAATTATAAGTGACCAGGGCCCCCAGTTTACCTCCATCTTTTGGGAAGAGTTGTGTAAGACTCTTCAGATTTTCCCTTGATATTCAACTGCCTATCAGCCCTTAATCAGATGGGCAGACTGAATGAGTGAACCAGTTCATGGAACGGTTCCTGAGGTGTTACACCTCCACAGATTATTCAGATTGGGTTTCTCACCTTCCTATGGCCCAATTTAGCTACAATAACACTTTGCATTCTTCAATCAGTTGTTCCCCTTTATTTGCCAACCATGGTTTTAACCCCGCCTTCAACATGGAGCCTAGTTGTGAATCTAAAGTTGAAGTGGTGGTGGACTTTGCTAAGACTATCAAGAATCTACACTAGGGGGTTTCCACAAGTTTGGAGGTGGCAATGCAATTATATAAGGAGAATGCTGATGGTAAGCGCTGAGTGGGTCCAGTGTACAAGGAAGGGGATCTCATGATGCTTGATGCTTATAACATCCCTATCAAGCAGCCATGCAAAAAGTTGGGGCCAAAAAGGATTGGCCTTTACCGCGTTATTAGAAAGGTCAGCCATGCCTCATACCAGTTAGATCTTCCCTCTTCATTTTGGATCTTCTCTGTCTTTTATGAGAGAAAATTGATGTTGTTCAAGGGCCCCCCACCTGAGATTCCTGAGGCTTATCTTTTGGATGGAGCACCAGAGTGGGAAGTGGATGAAATAGTAGCCTCCCACAGTGTTAAAAGAAGACTTGAGTACCTGGTATCTTGGAAGGGTTTTGATGCTGCAGAGAACAGTTGGGTACCAGCGCATGACTGTGTGCATGCCCAAGACCTGATTGAAGCTTTCCATAAGCATTTTCCCCAGGCCACAAGATCTCAACCCAAAACAACCATTGCCACAATGAAGTTGGCCCCAGACCTCAAGTACTTTTCCCTGGTGCAAGCCCCTGGAGGGGGGGCTGAGCCCCGTTGGGAGGAGAGGGTAATATCATGGTTGGAAAATGACATCATCTTTGGGGCCTACTTTAAAGATAAAGATGCTTTTAGGGAGGCCAAGAAGGTGAAGTTAGCAGGCCTCCACGACCTCAAACATACCATTGACCAATGCTTGGTAAAGGCAGAATATGCTCAAGTTGGTCCTAAGGAAGCAGGCAAAGTTCAGCCTAGTATGAGAGTAGGGGCATTAAAATGAACTAGCTTCCTTACAATGGAAAACGGTTTACTTCAGTTTTTGGGTGAACAAGGGTTTTGAAACCCATTCAGTTTTCACATTATCCAGCTCAGGTGGCCATTTTTACAATCAATCATCCAAGTTTGGCAATTACTTAATATAGCATTTTGCTCAATGGAATCATGTGCCTATTGGCATGCCTCATCTTTGACCCACTTCCCTTGATTGATTGTTTTGCCAAATTTTCTTAAATTTCCCTGTTGAGACCAACCTTCTCTGTTGGTCAACTTCTCCCCTAAATAAAGTCCTTTTTTGGTACACCATTTTATTGTTATCTTAGATATTCCTGTGTGTGGACCTCTTCAAGGAGGTCCATACAACATTAACAATTTAATTTTTACAACAGTAAGTCTATCCGCCAGTGCACTGTTGGGCTGCCCAGGTTCCCTCCAACCTAGAACACCTAATCCTTACCCCTCCATGCACCTTGATATGCCTTTTTGGTTAAATATCCTAGGGATAACCATTTTCTTCCTATGTTACTTGAGCCCTAGCACCCTCCATGGGGCTTTAGTAACTTTTTTACTATTTACTAGTTTCTTGGCATTGGCTCTGTGCACCTCCACGCTGAAAATGGGGGAGTTATAGACACTCCTCTTACAAAGAGAAAACCACCCAATCTAAGAATAGGGAACACTCCATGGGACTTACAGTTTCCCTTTGAAGCTCTATATGGGTGGTCTCCCCACCTACCAAATAGCATTCAGCCCTTGTTTGTTACATCTATACCTGAGAAGTCTGATTTGACTATGAGGGCTTTAGCCAATAAAATTATCCAGCTTCAAGGCATAGCTCTGTAAGGTATTGTCACCACCACAGAAAGGGAGACATTTCAATATAATTTCAGCTGACCCTCCTTACCAATTTTTAAACTGTGATCTCATTCTCTTATACCACCATTGACCCAGAGGTTGACAGAATAAGCTCAATATTCTTTAGTCTGGACCTTATAAGTTTATTCATAAGGTGAACTTGGAGTACTCTATTTCTTATATCAATCAGGGGACAGTAGTGAATTGAGTATATGGCTGATCTTTAGCCCTATACCCCTCTTCAATAGGATCTTGAGGGTATATTGTTAGGATTTGAGCTGATGAGTGAGTTAAAATTTCTTCTCCCAAATTAAGCTTCAATAAGTTGACTCTTGAGCCAGTGCAAATAGAACCTCAAATTGAAGGCACCAATATGAGATTTAATCAGGAAGCATCGCACACATGAGAAATGATGGAGACACCTTCAGGAATCCCATCCCCACTCCCCAAACCTTATTAGGTGTGATCCCTCCTCTGTGGTCACAAGATGATGCATGACAATGAGGGCACTGACCAGGTAGTTGATCTGGAATGCAGTGAAAGATCCTGATTGTATTGGGTCATGAAAGTCCCTGAGGCACCAAATCCCAGCGTGCCCTATAAATATTGATGCTTTTCAACTTGATAAAAGAGTCTTTTTTGCTCCATCTTTTCATTTTTCAACCTCTCATCTTGTTTGCAACTTTGAACACATTTTCAAATTTCAGCATCAGTCAAGAGAAAGGTTACGCTGAGACTCATGTCAACATTTTTCTAACATTCAGGCTTTTTTTATTCCACCTTCTTTATTTATATAAATACTATGCAAAAAAAACTATGTTTATCATTTTTAAGTCATCTTGTAAAATAAAACTGATAACTTGCCTAGCTACCTTAGTCTTAGATCATTATAAAATTATATTGAAGTAAAGTCATAAGTTATAATATTAGACTTTCTTGCCATTTTATGCACCTGATCACATTTATTATCAGTTATCTTCTTTAAGACTGTGTGCTGTACTATCTTTTTTAAAATTGTTTATAAATGTAAGCTCTTTCCCATAGTATAAAAAAGTTTAGAACCTTATCCAATTTTATATGACATATATGTAAGATAAAGCATTAAATATACTTCTGTACGATAATCTTAACGGCATACATTCACTTCTTCCAAAAATTGGTTAAATCTTGTACAAGCGTATTCTTGAATTGCACAATACCAAAGCTTCATTAATCCTAAAAAATACAGATTAGAAAAAACTAGAGTTTTTTAATAAGATTAGATAAAATATTTCTAAGATTTAGACACTTAAAGTATCGAAAAAGATGTGGGATGGCTTTGCAGACTTTCTGGATATAATATACAAATTGAAAACGGTTGTACATATGATAGCTGAGCCTATTTAGGTGGAGGCGTAGATAAAACGCTCAGCATTGAAAATATATTCATTAAGGGCGTTTTACTTCAGGTAACAAAAATAAGTTTCCCCTCATTTTTAAAAGAAAATTTATTTTTATGCACATATGATACTACTCGATTTAGTGAAAAGTTCATGTAACATCAATTTTTGCAGAAACTAAAAAAGCCAAGAGCTAAGTCTTAGAGGTTGCAGAACTTCCTACATTTAAATTATCTTCTGTAAAGTGTAGATATATAACTGTCACTAAAAATGAACTCTAACATCAATGGCGAGTGAGACCCTTTTACAGACAACTAAGTTCATAATACTTCAGACTGATTCAGAGGCTAGTGATTATTTCAAATATTAGATCCTAATAAAGTTCAACCAAGCACAAAATAAGCAAACCTGTGCTTGAAAATCAAATAATTTAGTGGCGGTTATATTTTAATTTAAATGATTTTTGCCGATGAGCATATAACAATTTCCCAAATATTACATCCAATTTCATATTAGAAAAATTAAACCATAGCAAAGTTTTATTTATGAACGGTTTTACATAATACATTATATAACAAGCCTTCGAAGACTATCTAAAGCAAAAGCTCAACTTTACCAAATTTCAAAGTTATAGCCTAAGTGATTTAGAAAATATGGCAATTGTATTAAGCCAGTGGATAAAACTTATCCTTTGTAGATAACATCTCTTTAATATTCGGTATTTATAATGATTAATATTGTACAATTGAAGCTTATCTAAATATAAATAGTAGATATAAAAATCAATTCCTAAAAGCATTTAAACTAAAAAGATCTTGTACACTAAATTTCAAATATGTGGGGTTTTAAGGAATTTTAGCATGAAAGCTAAGCTAGTATGTGGATTTAGTTTTATAAATATATAAATTTAATATTGGATTGTGTATAATAACTTATATACATTAAAGGCAAAAATTATATGGCTTCAAAAAATAGATAATTTTAAAAACTTTTAATAAGTAACTATAACTTATGAGTATATATATCAAGGTATAGTTTATGGCTTAAAAGATGAATATTATAAATCAGCAAATAGTATTTACCATTTATATGTGCATGAAGATTGCTTTCACTACTTTTACAATTATTTTCTCAAGTAGATTTTAAAATAGAGGGATAAAAATGTATCATTTCATTTAAATAGGTCAAAAAAGGTTAAATTGTATACGCAAGTGGAACTGCAAGCATATACTGGTTAAAGAATAAGTTTACTTCTATATACCAATCTATTATAAATAACCCTATACATTCAAGGTAAAAAAATCAAATTGTCAACGTAAACCTTTTTGTAAAGATTGATTATTTGATAAAAAGGCATTTTTAAACTATTATAATAATTTAAATATATTCCTTTAAACTCATAAGTATTATACAAGCTCTTGCTATGTACAAAGGTTATGCCTCATAGTACCTAAACTAAAAACATATTACAATGAATCTCGGGGGCTATATAATCTTAAGGAAGTTAGTGTAAACCTGAAACATGTAATAGAAAATCTAAATTTTGTGTTAAAAGTATATTGTAAAAAGAAAAAAAAACAAAATAAATACTATCTATGAGCATGAGGTAGGCTGTTAGCAATCAAAGTCAGAACAGTGTGTTAAATTAAAACAAATCTATAGTATTTTGAATATAAAGTTTTAAAATATGAAGTTGAAGATTATACAAAAGCATTAAATCGCATAATAAATAAACGCTATATTCAAAAAACGCCTTACTTCTAGGTCAACATGGCAGAATTTTAATGGTCTTCATTTGTATCGCCAGGGCAATGGCTAGTTAAATCATCAAAAGAGGAATAAGCCGTACCACACCAAAGACAGTAGTAATGCTTTTTGCGCAAATATTCCGTTATCTCTAACAAATCTTTTTCAACCTAAAAATGAGTTAAATGTATATAAACTTATCAAATACATCAGCTGGAAGTTGAAATTCAATAGGATCGAGTCTGCGTTCATTTTGATTTTCAGAGGATTCTTTATATTCAGTCGTTTTACTGTAAGGCAACCACAATTCATTATTATGCAATCCCTAAATCTTGTTACAGTTAGTTGTAAAATGAAGTTACCTTTGAATGATCTAATTGCTCACAAACTAAACGGGCTTTACTTAGGTCTTTCCTCATCTGTCTATCGCGAAACCTTTGCCGCGTGGTTTCTTCAAAATTGATCTGCTTTTTCTGTTCAATTTTCTTAACCGCTTCTAGTATCATGGAAGTTTTCTCCCGTTTTTGCGCTTCAAGGCCTAAACCTTGAGATCCTAAAAAATAAGTAAAAACGATTTTCTGTAACCTTCATGTTTGTTAAGATTGATCGGCTCCGTTATGCCAGTCTGCCCACGTCCCAATCCAGAACCGGGCCTAATAATTAAAACAATACTTATTAATTTATACTTGAACCCCATTTTTTGAAGAAGCTGAAATCCTTTGTTAGACGAGGAAATTGGAGTGTTTAAGGCAACCGATTGATTTTCTTTGGCCAACTCTTTTGCGGATTTATTGTACCCTCTTTTCCTCTGAGCCTCAAGGTCCTTCTTTCTTTTAATGTAATAAGGATCTTTTTCATGTTTTTTGTTTGCATTGGACTGAACAATGTACTCTTTTTCGAGAACCTCTAAATCCATTGATAAATAAGCGTCAGAGAGAAGCTGACGCTTATTCTGTCCATCATCTTTATTATTATTTGA